>PVIR01020706.1:0-30266 GCA_004026965.1 Petromus typicus | reverse complement strand
AGGATTTAATTCATGGTTGGCTACAAGGCAGAAAAGACAGAGCAGAAAGGCACGGTAAAGAAGAGCCACTCTTGGCAGACAAGAGGCAGAGAAAGAAGCAAATAGTCATGGACAGACATATGTGTTCCAGAGATGTGCTTCTAGCAGCTCCCCTCCTCCTCTGAGTCCCCAACTCCTAATAGAATGCCCAGCTAGGGACTTAGTAGGGGATTAATACATGGATAAAGAGAGACCCCCTGTAATCACCTTCCCAAAGCTCCACCTCTGAATACATGACACATTCGGGGGATGTTACAGATCCAAAATTTATACCATAACACTAGTTAGTTACTCTGTTGTGCTACACGCCAGCACTGAGTCTGCCTGACAGCCTGTTGTTACCATCGCCTCACCTCTTCGTCTTCCCCCTCCGAGCGTCCAGTGATTGCTATTTCATTACTACTATGAAATCAATGGCTTTCAAAAACAAGCAAGAGTATACAGCATTTGGTTTTCTGTGTATAACTTTTAAAACTTACTATACCCAATCCCATCCATGTTTCTGATTTTTCCTTCTTTTTGGCTTGAATAGGAAATATTTGCCTAAAATAATGCCACAAATGTTTTCTTTTTTGATAGTTGAATTTGATAGTTTGGTAGCCAAAATTTGATTGGTGAATTTGTTTATGATATTTTACAATACTTTGCATAGACTCAGAAGTAACAAGTTTTATATTTTGCTTTCAGAATCTAGTCGTGCTAGCACTGTTTACTTAGCATTTTTGCCTTTACTTTCTAAAGTATATTTAAATCTTTGACAAAAATAAATTGTGCATATATGAAAGGGTTGATTTATGGACTTTGATTACTATTTCAAGTTTAATATTACTGGAATACTTCAAATTTTACATTACTAAAAGACTTCAATTTTTTTCCTTTATTGCTTTTAATATAACTTGTAGAATTAGTATGTCAAAAATTTTTTTTTTTGAAACAGGTTCTCACTTTGTAGTTTCTGCTGGCCCTGAGCTCAGCCTCAAACTCATATCACAGCAATCCTCCTGCCTCTGTCTCCTGAGTGCTGGGATTACAGGTTGAACCACCACACCCGATATTGTAGTATGGGGTACTGACTGCTGCTGGGTGTGAGTCTCCATGCTCAGTATTGTACATGGTGATGGGGGGAGGTGGGGGGAAGTCAAACCCAAGTCCTTGAGCTTGCAAGACGGGCATCAGAACCACTAAGCTAAATCCCCAGCCCCTAGTATGTCAGTTTTAACAAAAATCCTGTCATGGTTTTACTTGAGATTATTTTGCATTTGCAGAAAAATTTGGGAGGAATTCACACATTAACAATGTTGAATTTTCAGACTCATGAGCATGATATACTTTCTTCAAGTTCTTTAATTTCTGTAAGCAGTGTTTTCTGATTTTCTGTGTATGTGCCCTATGCATTATTGTTAAATGTCTGAATATTTCTTGGATTTTAACATATTTTATCAAAAATTTATTAATTTGACCTTATATCATTTAATTATATATCATTTAATGACCTTTATATAATTTTATTAAATTGACCTTATATCATTTTTCCCATAGCCCTATCCACTCTACCATCCCCACCCCCTATATACATAAACTTTGCTTTCTTTCTTTTTTGTTATAATTTCATTATTTTTCCCTCTTCACCCTATTTCACTTTGAGTATTTTCTATTTCACAATATAACATACAATTCTAGAACTCATTTACATTTTTCTTTTCTCATACCAGAGAAAAGATGCAATATTTATCTATCTGTGATTCTTCTACAGAATGGAGTATTACTCTGTCATAAAAAATAAAAAGTTTGAATCATTTATACTTAAATGGACATACCTTGAGGATATTCTCATAAGTGAAATAAATAGGTCACAGACTTCTCTAATTTTTCCCTTAATATTTTCTCTAGAAACTATCTGTATTAATATTTTAAAGTTATTTAACTTTTTATGTTGAGCTATTGATGCTATCCTCTGGTGTTTTTTTGTTTGTTTGTTTGTTTGTTTGTGTTATTTTTTACTGTAGGTATTTCAGTAGCATTTCTCTTGTTTTTTTTTTTTCCAAAAGTACTTTTTGATATTTTCTGGCAGCAGATGTATTATTACATAATTTGAATTTTAAATTAAAAAGATTTGACTGATATGTAGCTTTTTCACAGATTTGGCACACTATGATATTTTATTCATATTTAAAATAAGTAGTGATCCGGGGCCGGGGATTTAGCTCAGTGATTCCGGTGCCTGTCTTGCAAGCACAAGAGCCAGGTTTTGATCCCTGGTAACCACATGTAACAATACTGGGCGTGGAGACTCACACCCACCAGCAATCAGTACCACATACCACAGTGCTGGACGCGGTGGCTCTGCACTTGGGAGGCAGAGGCAGAAGGATTGCTGTGAGTTTGAGGCTGAGCTCAAGGCCAGCCCAAACTGCAAAGTGAGACCCTGTCTCAAAAAGAAAAAAAAAAGTGTTCAAGAGTAGGTAGTAATCAAATCAGATAATTAGCATATTTGTCGCCTTAAACTTTTATTATTTTAATAGTGACTATATTAAAATTCCTTTAAAAGACATTTTAGCATATGACATATCATTATTAAGTATTCTCACCCTGATCTTCCATACAACACCAAAAGTCACTTCCTCCTGTGGTAGCCTTTTCTCATCCTCTCTCCTCACACGCTTCCCTGTCCTCTAGTTCAAATTATCCATTTCCAGCCTCCAGCTTTCTTATGGATTAAATAAGTGCTACAAGCTGACCCAAGATATTACACTGTAAAGTAGTGTATTTTTCCATAAGAACTTGCACTTGAAATTTTCCTCCTTCTTTATTCAAAATCAGATTTGTTAAAAATCTTGTCTATATGTAATAGCTAGTTACCTTTTGTTCGCTCCTCAAATAATTTTCACACTAAGCCTTCCCTCCCATTGACTGTTACTGAAGGTAACAAGAGTCTTCTATTTCCACAGTAGACTTTTTATAAATCCTGATCCTCCTTGACTTGTCTTCCTGCTTGAAAGTATTGATTGCCTCTTTCTCTTCATTTCTATGACCTCGATTCCTCTAGTTGTCTTAACAATCTAACACTTTTCTATTTGTGTTTCTGCTTTTTCCTTTTGTGTCTTTACAGGGCTGGGTTGCTGATTTTTCTGATCCCTGGGTACATTCTTGCCTCACATGCATGCTGTCTATTTGGTCAGTCTCATTTTGTCTCACAGATTCAACCCTCTTGACTTTCAGCGCTTGTTTTTCTTGAGTCACAGTCTCATATTTCCAACTCTGAAGTGTAATTCCTCTTTTCTTTTCCTTTGTCTCTCTGTCTTGAGTCAATATGAAGGAGGTCATTCAATAGCAACCTCGCCTCTCATAGTTACTTAAGGATTATATGGAAGCATTCACAAAGTGCCTAGTATTAGTTCTAAAACTGCTTTCTGTGGAAGCCCATTTGCAAATCAGATAGGCGATCACTTAATGGAATTTTGTACTGCCTAAAACCATACATAGTAACTCTTGTATAATGACTTATCAAGAGACAGTTTATACAAACTTATGGTGACTGTGGTGACACTTTAGATGTTACGTTGTTGTGCAATATACAACCAGCACAAATGTACCCAATAGAATGTCAGTTTCTTAAGAATAGAAAAGATTAAGATGATATTCATTAGTTCCATTGACTCCACCAAAATAAAAAAGATGCCCAAAGGAATCTTAGAGCTTCTTGCTATCTTGAAATAATTCACAGAGAAAATGATTAGCATCAAGGACAAAGGACAAGAGCACCTTTAAATATGTGGAATAATTAGAGTAGGCAATATCTTACAGGCATGTGGACAAATGTCCTGGAAAGATAATTTTAGGGCCGGGGATTTAGCTCAGTGGTTCCGGCGCCTGTCCTATAAGCACAGGGGCCCCGGTTCGATCCCGGTAACCACATAACAATACTGGACATGGAGACTCACACGCCAGAAATCAGTGCCACATATCACAGTGCCAGGCGTGGTGACTCACACCTGTAATCCAGCACTGGGGAGGCAGAGGCAGGAGGATTGCTGTGATGTGAGTTGGAGGCTGAGCTCAGGGCCAGCCTGAATCACAAAGCAAGACCCTGTCTCAAAAAACCTTAAAAAAAAAAAGATAATTTTAGCTTGCTCATTGATAAAAATGTCATAAAATAAAAGAGATGACCCATGTCCGGACAGGTGGTGAGAAAATCCTGAGAAAACACAGACATAAACTCACCGACACACCCATGGCAAATATTTAAGAGTTCAAACTAGTTTTGGGATTTGGTAATGTTTCCAGGCCTTTCATTACTTGAACTGTACATTCCCCCAAAGCAACAAGACATGATGAAAATACGATCTGAAGTAGGAATGTAGAACATGTTAGCAGAGCCAGATCTTATTATCCTTTGATACTGCTGGGAGCTTGAGAGGTTTCTTTGAAGCATTATTAGTAACTGATAAAAGTGTCTAATGACAGCTAGCGCTGGTAGTTCCTGACTGAAGATCTCATTACTCAATAAGGAGAATGAGGAATAAAAGTCTAGGTATTTCTTACATACGCACATGATGTATGTATACATTAAGTGTGGTCATATTACATGGCATGTATCCTCATTGGATGCATACTACATCTTCATGTTTTGGTTAATTTATATGAACACATTGCCCATGTCAAAATATCTCTGCAAATATCATTTAAAAGTCAGTATAGTAGTTCATTGTGTATTATATTCTGTTTTATACTATGTGTACTTTTTGCATTAATAGATTCCATGGAACTCAGAAATAGAATAATTATGAAACAATTTTTAATTTTCAAAAAAATATTTTTACATAGAAAGTGGAATGTATGTGTCTGAAGGGAAAAACTGGAGGATGGTTGAATAAAAACATTTCTGTGGGGCCAGGGATTTAGCTGAGTGGTTCCAGCGCCTGTCTTGCAAGCTCAAGGGCCTGGGTTCCATCCCCGCTGACCACATAACAATACCGGGTGTGGAGACTCATGCCCAGCAGCAACCAGTACCACACACCACAGTGCCGGGCATGGTGGCTCACATCTGTAATCCCAGCACTCGGGAGGCAGAGGCAGGAGGATTGTGATGTGAGTTTGAGGCTGAGCTCAGGGCCAGCCTCAACTACAAAGCGAGACACACACACACACACACACACGCACACACACACACACACACACAAAACCCCAAACCATTTCTGTGAGCCTTGAGTACTTTTGAGCTGTTTTCCAGAAGGGGGTTTACAACTTCTTTTTGACAGGTTGCTTAGACTGAGAATTAGGGGGAGAACTAGGCATAGTGTAATTTGATATAAACAAGGATCTGGCAAAACTTATATTATCCTTAAGGAAAAGTTTGAGAAATACAAATGATACAATAACTCAATAAAGTGGATTTAACATAGCCCAGCATTCCTGTTTAGTATAAAAATGTCAAATTGAAAACAAGTTTCTAGGAGTGTGCCCCGGGCTCTTTTCTATACAGCATTTCCTCTCAAACACATGACACGCATAAAGGCATAGAAAACTCTGTTTAGAAAACTTGATAATCCATTTTGGGGGAGCTGTTGTGTGGCTGAATTTGGAGGCATGCGGCTCACTGCCTGGGGTCTGTGCCGGTGTCATCCTCTGGCCGGGTTAACGTGGGCCTCAGCCCTCTGTCTCATCATACCTGATGTTCTGTCTTTCTCATTTGTTTGCTGTCTTGTCTGATTGAACATTGCAGGGAGGGACACAAACATGTTTTACTCTGAAAGTATTTTTACTTTTTATACACAGTTCTTTATAATCATGGCAAAATTATTGCTCAACTATCTTTAAAAATGAAAATTAAATCATACATATTTTTCCCCTGAGGATGTCGGGAGTAAAGAAAGCTGAAGACAAATAAATATATTATTTTTATGAAAAATAAAATAATATGTAAAATGCTTGAAATGTTTTCAGCACATAAGGACTATATAATCAATTATTATTACTTGAAAAGTGTCTTTACAAATTGGGGATGTCAGTCAATTAATAGTATCAAGTGTGATAGAGAAAAGTAAAAATGATATACTTGAGTCCAAAAGTTTCTACACTTTTGGATGTCAGCTTTAATTACAGAAACATGATTGACCTTAAATTTAAGGTCACAGGCATTGTGCGTCTATTGAAACACTAAATTATGTATGACCTATGGCAATGTTTTTAAAAGTATAGCATTCAGAATAAAGGAGTTGTCATTCTACCTTACACTATGCTGATCACATCACACCTACAGAAATGTAGTGGGTCTATGTTTGGGATTAAAGTCTGTTTTGTTTTAAAATTATCTGTTTAATTTATTGAAATTTTTTTCTGTGGGTAAATTATAAGATAGGTTGAATAAAATAAGTATATTTCACATGAAGAGAAGTTTGGAAAGAGATAATATGTATTTGAAAAGATACTATTTGGATATATTAACATCTTTTTCACTACAAGTAGTAGAAATTAGACGAATGTGGAGAACCTACCCCCAGACGTCAGTAGAGCAACATTAGAGCCTCGCTCAGCATCCAAGTTTGAGGTACCTTTCTGGGCACAGCCATTGCTAGACCTCAGCAACAACGTCCTGCCTCTCTCCCATTAGGGAGAACCTGATTGCCAAGTCACTCCTATGTCACAGGGCTGGCAAGTAGCAAAGTGTGCCTCCTTTGAAGATCCTGGGAGTCATGCTAAGAATGGAGAGTCACTGCCTGTCCACAGCTGCGACTGCCGTCCCTTCTTTCCTTTAGTGATTCCTTCCCCTGGCCCTTCTCATCTTCCTCCCTTCCCCATCCTTGTGTGTATTTTATTTTGTTTTGTTTTGTTTTTCCTGTTCCCACATCAGGGAGTGAACCCAGGATCTTCACACTGACTTATATCTCCAACTTTCTTTTTCAATTTTCTCTTTCAGAGGGCTGAGATTTTTAGACATGCACTACCACTCCAGGTCTCAGTACTGTCTTAACTGCAGTCTCTAATGTCCAAGTGGATGTAAAGATTTTCAGAGAAGATTATTGACATTCTTTTCCATTACTTTCAATGTATTGCCTTAAACCCATTATATAATAGTTACTGCTGATCTTAAGACTGAGCAGGAAATATCCATTATTGAGAGTTTGCTTTACTCCAAGATTATTGATTGATGAGATGTACCTTCAAAGGTAGAACAGTATACTGAAAAATCTTATAGAAGGGATAGCTTTAAGGTAATGGGTTTATCTTAAATCCAGGCCTACAGAAGAAATCATTTTTTATACTCAAATTATAAGGAGGTTTGGAATAAATACATAATTTATATAGCAGAATGAGAATTGGTAGACTGAAATGTATAATTTAACCTACTTCCACTAACCCATTAATATGGAAATATTAACATATGCATTTAATGCCAATAGATCAATATTTATAAGCATTTAAGTCAATATTGGTTGCTTTAATGGCTAAAAAGTTATGTTTCTTCTGAATCAATGAAAGCCTTTTGGATACTGTAATGTAATTTAAGATTTGCAGAATTTTTTTCGAAATCCCAGAGAATAAATATTTTCACCTTTGCAGTCCACCCAATCTCTATTTTAAGTAGTCAGTTTTACCCTCATAATAGAGAAGCACTATAGGTAATACAAAAATAAATGAACATGGCTGTGTTCTAGGGAAACTTTTCCAAACCATAGCATACCTAAGTTATGTAGCATAGAATTCCCAAGGGTCTAGATTTATTGATTTCTGTTGTGACTAATTATGTGTCTGCAGTGTTAGGAGGAACTGACTTAAGTTTGTCACAGACCACTAGCCTAGCCCACAAGACCCACATGCCCTGTGCCACTGGATTTATGATGATTTGTTTTCTTTTATCAATCTACTCAGCCCTCTTTCAAATTTTTATTGTGCTTTTTGCTTCCAAACTATCAAGTGAATTCAGTTTTAAGATCTATTTCAACAGCTTTTGGTTAGGAAATATTTCATATTATACTTTATACGACTCTCAGTTTATAAGGCTCGAATCATATGCTCAAATGTGGTATTTCATATGGTAATGGACCCTTCCTATGTAAATTTTCTCTAGCTAATGTGCAAAATCTCACTATTACACTGATCTGTCCTTGTTCTTCACATTATTCATTGTTATCATGAATATGGAGGAAATTATAATCTGTTTTTTTTAAATGTTATTCTATATTTTTACAGGACTTGAAGCTCAAAACATGCCAAGACAAAAAAAAATTATAATCTACACAGATTCCTCACACAGCATCCAGTTGTTCCTACAAATCTTTCTGATAGTCTCTGAATGTTGATTTACATGACAAGTGCCTTCTAGAATTAGATGAACTTAAGAAATTTGTCTGCTTTTCATTTCTTGTGAAGTACATAGCTTACAAACTGGTAATTCTACAATTTTCATATTTTTTTCCATTTTATATTAAACTTTATTATTATTTTAAGTTAAACATTATATAAATTAAACATATATAAAGCAATAAATATATACCACCCATGTAAATGGAAAATCAGCATAAGTTACAGAGAATATAGCTAAGAACATTAATATAAAATGTATTTTTTATCTATCTGTACCTGTTTACAAGTAGTAACTACTATGTTTTTGGGAAATACTCAAATGGTTTCTGTTCCCTGCTCATCTGTCATGTTCTAGCTTAACCAAACAATTTATTAGTGAACAAACTTAAATTGCAAACTCATTTCCCACAATCTTTTTCCTATTCTTCCCAAATAGCCTTTTTACGCGTGCATAGGTGGTGTAGTGGTGAGCATAGCTGCCTTCCTAATAGCCTTTTTAACTTCAAAAAAATGATCTAACAGATCTTGGCTCATGTCTCATCTATTAGCCTCTGACTCATACTTCACCTGGCCCCAAAATGTGTCCATCCAAGTTTGACCAGTGGCTTTCATAATTTTCCTGTGGGTATCACACCAGCAGCCACTAACTTAAGGATCAGTTGAATTAAAAATACACAAAAATCTCCCAAAAGAAACTTTTTGACAAACTCAAATTGGGTACTTAGAAAAACTTAATTTCTAAGTTTCACCTTAGGGTTTATCCAATGGTATGCCTTAAGCTATTCAGAAAAAATAAATAGGGTGAAGGGGGAAAAATAATGAGATTATAACAAAAAAGAAAGGAAACAAATTTTATGTATATGGGGGTGTGGTAGGGTGGGTAGGGCTATGGGAAAAAATGAGAATTAAGTTGTGTCTTATACTGGTACAAATCCCCATTATGGAGTGCAATCATGTTGCGTATATGTAATGTACCAATAAAGATTGCAATTAAAAAGTTAATTATAGAAAAAAAAACTTAGAGAGTAAAAACAGTCTTGTCTTTCATTTCTATAGTATGCACAGACTGTTAGATTTCAAAAAATGGACATTTTAAGATTATGTAATTGTATAAATATCTTGGTGTCAAGAATTTCAAACTCCTTATGATATAAAATTGAATTTAAATGTATCAAAATGCTGTCTGTAACAGGAAACTATTGATTTAGTGTTTTATTATCTGAAGTTGAGAAAATTGCTAAAAATAGTTGAAAAATGTACATTTTGTAAAACCAACCAATGACCCTGAATCTTCACCTTCTGCTTGGCAGAAAGGATTTCCTGGAAAAGGCACAGGAATTTGAACTAGTCTGATTCAGAAGTTGTCCTTCTAAATTTGAGATCTGTCCAGCTGGCAGTGTAATATCTACAGGCATGATCTCTCTAATAACTGTCATTGCCAAATCTATAGAAGATTACATGGGGTGACCTTTCCATCTGTCAGACTTTCTAATGAGTAAAATTTCTGAAGGGAAAATTTAAAGCCTACAACTACCACAAGTGGAATGTGAGTTTCGTGAGATGGATCAATTAAACCCTTTGAGAATCTGCCTTTCTAGCACATGATGCTCCATTTCAGCCTGCACGAAATACAATAGTGGTCCAGAATCAAACTGTCTATCCCAAGGTGAGTAGCTCAACTTCTCATAATACTGATCTGTTTCTATAGCTCCTACTTAACAATTCCATGTTATTTTGAGATATGTTCTAGACAATAATATTATCGCTCATGTTTAGATATCTCCCAGAGCCTGAAAGAGTCATAGACAGAACTTTTAGGAGGTGGCTAGATCTAGTGAAGGTGCTGCTGGGATTGATTCATGATACTATACTAGGACGAAGTGTGCCCATCCTGGATGTGAGTGCTACTGTATCCCAGAATAGAATATAAGGGAGATGAGATCTGTTTTCATTGCTTCTTGTCACTTCCTGGATGCTGCTTTTGCTTCCTTCCACCTGCCATGAAGTGTTTCTTCTCTGTGATACCCCTCTGCCATGCTCCTCTGCCTTGGAGCTAGCCAACAATGAACCAAATCCTCTACAAACTGTGAGGTACAATTCACATCTCCTCCTTTAACTTTGAGTGTCAGGTATTTTGTCTCAGAAAAGAAGAAAAGTAACTAAGACAAATATTTACAATCCTAATAACAATGTAACACCATGATTAATTACACTCATTGTTTTCATAGAGATAGACAAGAAGTTTAATTATCAAGGCAAAATTATGCTTTAAATTGAGCTTCAGTTGATGTCATTTCTAGCATTTCTCTTTTCCTTTGCAATTTTCCTTTTTCTGTCTCTGTGCTATTTGAATCTGGAGTGTATTTGATTCCTTGTGTCAGAGCATGTTTCTCTACTCTCTGCTTTATAGAACACTGGACTTGGCCTCATCACCTGAACTGTGATTCTGCGGTACTTCCTCTACAGCACTGGTACTTAGAGGTCAATGATGCCCCCCTCAATGCATTGATCTACTAGAGAATATAATCATCAGGCCTCTTTCTCTTTACGAAACTTCTAGGTGTGGCTTTCTAATAACTCTTTGAATCAGGACAGACACTATTAACCACTGGCAAGAGGGCCTTGTCTAACCTAAAATGTGTCTGCTTAACCTAGTGGTGTTAATTATTTTAGTATTCTGATCAAACTTAAATCTGAGTCATTTCTGAAGTCAGACACAAAAGGTCACCTATCACTGTTATTTTACTGATGTGAAATATCATTAGCAGGTAAATCCACAGAAATAGAAAATAGTTTTATGGTTTCCAGAGGAGCTGTTAGAGGTAGAAATGGGGAATAAATGCTTAATGGCTGTAGTTTTGTTTCAGAGTGATGAAAATGTTTTGGAAGTAAATATAAGCAGTGACTGTACAATATTGTTAATATATGAAATGCATCTGCAATTGTTCATGTTAAAATTGTTAATTTTATTTCATGTGAATTTTACCTACATAAATGAATGAATGGGATAATTTTAGATTATTTATCTGTGTTAGAAAGCTACTCTGACATTCTCAGCACACAAACACCAGCTAGAACCAAAGGAGCACTATCCCTCTAGATGAGATGTACATTAAGAGCCTTTCTTGATATTTCCTTGAACCTTAGACTACAAATCAGGACCAAGGTATAAGTAGCACAAATCTTTGATTTAACTTTAGAGACATTTCTCTGTATATTTCATCAGAAATGGGGAAATAAAATATTTGCTGATTATTCTATACATTTCAGAGGAAAGGAAGGTGATCAGTGCAGAAGGAATAGAACACAACTTTACATCATAATATTGTTTATGACATACTTTTTACAATATAAATAAAAAATACAGAAAAGCAATATATTGATACAGCTAAATGTAGAATGGGAACTTTTCTCCTCAAGAGGCCAAAAAGTCCATTTCTAATAAAATAAAGACTCTATAGATAGAAACAGAAATATATTTCTTTTCTGGAAACAAAATATTATTCTATGTTTAATGTGTAAATGAAGTGCATTAGCATTGAACCAATGTCAAAGTGAAAGCTTATTTATTTTCCTGCCACTCTGTGTGTTTGTAAAAATGATCCCTATCTTAGAGTAACATGCTAGTAATCAGATCTAACAGCAATGGAGTAAGGCAGAGCAGGAAAGGAAGGGAAACATAGACCTATGATGACAAAGATAGAAACTAAATAATATTCATTCTCTCGTCACTGCATGGTGGTAAGAAGATTGGTATTGAGCCTCTTCTCTAAGAGACATCATAGAAATATGCCTGAAATCATTTGAAAATAATCAGCATGAATGTTTTTACTTCCCTAAAGTATTCTTCCCTTAGAAGGATGCTTAGCAAAGAATTTAATCTTTCTTTCCTACAAAATATCTGGACTTTAATCTTGTTTCTAGGAGGTAACTCTAATACCAAGCCTGATAGGAAATTGTCTGGGCACTGGATCACAAGGTAGTCTAACAAAATTATATATGGCAAAGACTTCCTTCTTCAGAAAACCACCTGTTCCTTAAGGTAGGGCCTTTGTGTTAGGCTGTGTCAGATAACCTCCAGATGGAGAGCAGCCATATGGGCATCAAATCTGTTGACTGAGTCTATATATGGAAACTCAACAAAAACTCAACAGTGATGGTTGGGTGAATTTCCCTGGCTGGCAATAATCCATATGTATGCTCACATATCTATGCTGGGAAAGTAAATAATGCTTACTGAATCCACAAGGAGAAGTTCCATGTTTGGTACTTCCTCAGAGGCCTACTAGGTGCTTCATCCCATGGCTGATACTAGCCCTTATCTTTTTTTCCATAGTAAACCATTGTTAGTAAAATAGCTCTTAGTAAATTCTGAGTCCTTCCAAGGAATTAGTAAATCCAACAATGGTGTTAGTGCTTAGATCTAAAATGTCCCCCACAATGTTTCATATATTTGGCTAGCACTAAGCTGCCGGGGTTACTATGCTTATCAGCTGACTACTCCCTTAACAATATCAGTAGTTGAATGTGCTGCTAGGAAGTAGGTCACTGAAGACAGAACCTGGAAAAATATATTCTGACCCTGACACATCCTCTCGCTGCTTCCTGACTACCATGATTTGAGCATCTGTCCTCGACCACGCCCTTCCATATATCATTTCCGGCTTGAAGCTAGCCAACCATGGGCTGAAATCAAGAGCCAACATAAACCTCAACCCTAACTCTAAACCTAACCACATCCCTCCTTTTAGTTGTGGTGGTCAGGAATTTTGTCCCAGGGATGGGAAGGTAACTAAGACAGATGGTTTGGGGTCTGCAAAATGCTGGTGTCTGAAGAGAGAACACTTTTGTGTGGACTCTCTTCTCTAATTTGTACTTGAGTACAACTTCTTACAAAGCTTTATTCTTAACTTTTCTAAACCACATATGAATGTGCACACACATAAATCACATCCTGATTACTTAAGAAGGGTCGAACTAGTGTGGACAAAACACTATTGTCATGGTGTTTTGAATTATTGTAATTATGCATTGCTTTCTTTAAACTATTTTTAAATTCAAATCTTTATTAGTACTTTATGAATGCACATCATTATCACATTCAACATTGCATTGAAAGTTTGTACCAGAATACGACATGACTTGATTCTCATTTTTCCCCTTCCCCCACCTACCTTGCAAGCCCTCATCGCGCAAATACAGAAGCTTTGTTTCCTTGTTTATTAGTATCACATTCTTTTTCCTCTCGTTACTTACCACTGCATCCTCTTTGTTTTTAAATATTTTCTAGCCCACAATATCAACAATATATACTAGAATTCACTTACGTCTTCCTTTTCTCGTACCAAAGAAAAGATACGAAATTTAACATTTTTTTTTTTTTTTTTGAGATAGCGTCTTGGTCGTTAGCTCAGGTCCGCCTCCTGCTTCAGCTCCCTGTATGTTGGGATTACAGTTGTACAACACCATAGCTGACTTTTAAAAAACTTTTAAGAATATTTAAAATTTTAAAAATCTCATTATTTCATCATTCCCCCCTTATAAGCAATTTGTGGCAAGAAAAATCATAGGACAGGAAAATGAGTTACAATGATAATAGAAATAATGTATTAGTGACTTTTCTCTCACTGCTGAGACAAAAATACCTGCTATCCAGAGTTAGAGAGGAAGGGGTTTATTTGGCTTACATTTTGTAGAGGTGTTAGTCCATGGTTTGCTGGCTCTGACAGGAACTGCAAATGGGAATCAAAGAGAAGAAACACCATGGCATACACAAGGTAGAAAATCTGCAAGAGGGAGCTTCGCCATGTCTTTCTGCCTCAGCTTTCTATCCCATCCGAACTGCCTGGATTAGGATGGAGCTAAGCCACTCACTCACGTGTAGAGGGTTAGTGATTACACGCCCTTAACCCCAGCATCACACAGTCCAGATTCAGCTATCTCGATCTGAATGAGGCTTTGGGGGACATCCAGACCCAAATCATACATATTGAATCTGAATGTCAGTTATTACAGAAATGTATAATTTGGGTGATCTTATGTATTGTATATTATCATTTATTTTGACACTTCACAATCGTTTAAAGAAATCTATTGAGTTGAACGTAGAAGGTTTCTGATTTTTATTAGCAATTAAATAATTTAAAATGTAATTAGAATTTTTAAAAAATCACCATGACTTCTCAAAATATGTGTGCTGAGTCATATTATTTTATGAAAATTGTATCAGAGAGCTATGTCAATAAAGTGTTGCAGTTTCATGGGTTCGTATCTGCTGTCCATTGCTGAGACATACACAACTCAAAGGAGGAAGGGTTTACTTTGGGACAAGTATCGGGAGTTTTAGTCCCTAGCTGGCCGAGTCCAAAGCAGAAAAATGGTAGAGAGGCATGACACAGGAAGGATGTTCACTACAGGGAATTCAGAAGCCAAGTTTCGAAATAGTCCAAAAGGAAGTGCTCTAAGACCTTGAGAATTACAACTATTTCATTTCAAAGACACACTGAGTCCAAGACAAAAATTAGCTAGGTTTATGTATTCCCAAAGAGTCCAGGAAATCCATTTTCCATCACTTTCAGTAGTAATTCTATGGTTATGGAAAGAAAAGTAAGTTTTATAGAGTAATAGTGTAAATGCACTGTCTGGCAGGGAAGCCTTCTATTGTAGTGGGGCTTTTGGAAACAGGACAGTTTTCTATGTGGGCTCAGACAATTTCAGTGTTGCATAGTTGGCTTCAAGGGGCAAATAAGCAGCCAAGTAAAACTTCAAAAATAGTGTGTCAAGTTAGATTTGAAGTTTCCAGGGGTGACCATTTCCTGGAAGAAGTGGTGGTTAGTGAGATGCCTTTTTGTTGATCAGACGGTCATAGTGGTTCTTGTAGGCTGATGTAAGGGTACCCACCAAGGGGAGCAGTTACTTGATAGGACAAGACTGGGCATCTACTAGAAATTCAGCTACTAGAAATTCTAGGACAAATCACTGGCCTCTGCCTCCAGTTCTGTCTTTTTTCCTGCTGCAACCTTCCTAATTTATTCTACATTTAACACTGAGACCTATCTTCTTTGTGTTATCTTATTCATTTTTAGACTGACTCATAAAATGTACATATATGGAGTCCTATGTGATATTTTAGCATATGGAATCCCATGTGATGTTTGTGTAATCTTTAAGTTAGTAAGACTAGTTATGTTCTCAAATATTTATCATTTCTTGATGGTGAAAATGCTCAAAATCCTTTTTTCTAGTATTTTTTGAAATATTTAGTGCAATATTATTCTCTGCCATTCTGATCTTTAAACTCAGGATTTCAGTTACTGTCTTAGGTCCCTGATCTCATTCTTTTCCCTGACTAATGTATTTGTTTAGCTGATCTTCTTGTAACTTAGCCTTCCTATTAGACCTTGAAGAACTTTTGTCTACTAACTTCCCCTGACCCAACCACTGAAGGAGGAAAAAATATTGACTCCTTTATGTTTGTGCATATATAGAAACACTCTGGAATTACACAGAAAAATCCACTGGTAATGATTATCCCAAAAGTAGTGGGAGTGAACTGCAAACATGCAAGCGAACAGTGGAAGGACAAATTTTATCAAAAATTTCCACTGACGTTCTGCTTTTCAAGCTATGTGAATGAATGATCTATCTATCTATCTATCTATCTATCTATCTATATATCTACCTATCTATCATCTATTTTACAATACCAAGGATTGAATTCAGGACCTGACACTTGTGAGGCAGGCATAGTGCCCACTGAGTTAAATCCCCAGCTAATGACTTATTTCAAATAAAATATTTTAATATAAAAGTGCATTAACACATATAGCAGCTACCACTGTTAAACTTTGTAAATATAAATTGAAAATAATCTTAGCACAGAAATTTGAATAAATTTTTTCTTTACTTTATAGCATCTAGAAACATTAGTTCTTATGTTCCTTATGAAAAATGGAGTGTACTTTTTCTTCATTTTTGTTTTTGTAGACACTCATCTTTTTTTCCTTTCCATTTGGAAAAATCTTTAGAATTATCTATCCTACATAGTAAACTTTCTCATTGTGTTTTGGTGGTAACATAACTCAAAATAATTAGCATTTTAATTATTTTTAAATGCCTGGATCAATGACATTAAGTATGTTCATGTGATGAAATTGTCACCATTACTAGTCTCCAGAACCCACTGAAACTGTATCTGTTAAACAATAGCTCTGTTCCATTTACTCTCTAGCAAACACCTTTCTCTTTTTGTCTTCATGAATTTGGCTATGCAGGTTACCTCAAAAAATGTGATAGTAAAGTATTCTATAGGTTGTGTTGTTATAGCTCTTCTCAATATTTCCCTTATGAATTCATCTGTTTCTTCTATTTTAAGTTCCATGACCAGCTTTCCTGCTCATCTTCAGATCCTCAGAACTTAAAGCAATGCCTGGAATACAGTAGTAGCTCAACCAGTAGATGTTAACTGGCATCCAACAAGGCAGGGAAAACTTCCCATACACCTTTCCCCAGAAGATGTGTTAGGCTGAAAGATATTCAGCATGTCACTAGGCTGGGGATTTAGCTTGGTGGCATCATGCCTGCCTCACAAGTGCAAGGTCCTGAGTTTGATCCCCAGTACTGGACAAAAGGGAAAAAAATGTCATCAATAGCCCAGATATAGGGTCTGTTCTCAGTGGACTGAATTTCTGACTTGCTAACCAGTTAATACATATAGTAGCACAATCAAATTTAGATCTCACTTAATTTATAATTAAGGTCAAATTTCTACTATAAAGCAAGTTGGGAAAAGTTTTACAATGAGAAACCTCAAAATAAAGTTTAAATCTTTAAATAAAGTTTAGTTAGAAAAGAATTGTTTTTTCTTCTATATTTCCTAGATGTGGAGAAGTTTCTCAGGAATTAGGTGAATATCAATATATGCTCTTTGTCAGAAGCATGACTAAGATCTTGTTAGAATTCCAATGTCCTATTCATTCTGGGATCCAGTTAGGTCAGACAGAGAGTTAACAATATTTTCTTAAAGGAACAGGTACTAAATATTTCAGGGTTGTAGGCAGTATGATTTTTGTTATAACTACCCATCTCTGCTGTTTTATTGGGCAAAAACAGACAACAGGTGATATGTAAAGGAATGATAGTGCCTGTGTTTAAAATATTTTTTATTTATGAGTGTTTAATTGTGAGATCCAGGAGTCATAAATATTCCCCTTTTATTTTTCTAAACATTTAGTATAATTCATTCATAATTTTTAGACTACACAAAGCAGTATGCAAGATAGACTTGGCCTATAAGTAGAAGTATGTTCACTCCTTGATTGGACTGGTATTATTTTACAAAAAGAATTACTTGGGGAGCATAACATAATGTCAAGGTAGTGCTGCCCATAGAGAAGGTAGTATATACATTCTTAAATTTTACTAAGTGTAGATGTTCTTAAAATCAAGAGAAAAGTAAGACCTTGCTCCTTTACAAAGAATGCTTGAAAAAGAATGCAAATAGTCTAAATCTTTTAAACATAGCATTTATTAAGTGAAGCAGAAAGCTGAAGAAGAAAATAGGGATGTAGTGAGATAGTGTAATTCTGACTTGAAATTTGATTTGGGGAACTCTCTTTGTAACAACAAACAATATGTGTAGAAACATACTGACAAACTGAACATGTCAACACTAGGTATTAATTCTACCTTAGCTTTTAAAACAAATAATCTTAGGACTAAGATAGACATTAGCTATAAATTCACAACTAAGCAAAGCTGACTAAGCTATGGTCTTCTTACTGGAAAGGAAAAGTAACATAAAACGTGGGTACACAGAGTTCACCCACATACATAAATGTTTCCACTGGTTCTGTTATTGCCTTGAGTGTGCTTTATCTTTAGTCACTCAGTCTGATGACTACATTCCAGCCTTCATTATGAGTTCATGTAGGAACAAGTTTAAAAGTGAAAGAACTCAGAGAGGAAAGGAGACGTTCTCAGAGTCACACAATCACTGCACCGTACAGAGCATGACTCACACTCAGACAGTGTGATCTCAGAGCCTGCTCTTTTAGCCACTGTGCTATTTTTAAGTCTTTATACCTTCTAATGTTCATGTTAATAATATTCTTTCTCTTTAACGGAAATTATTCCTCCTATAAAGAGTGAAACATTAAAAATATTTTACCTACTTCAAAAAATAAACTGCAATATATAAGCATTCAGATAAAATTCAGGCTATAATATTGTCATCAGCTTGCCAAAGTGAGTCCTGCCCAAGATATATTCAGATACCACCTAAATTCTATTTATATTGTGTGTATACTTGAAAAATAGCTTTCCTGGAGAAAGAATGTAGTTTATTTGATAAGAACATAGAATAAAAAATCATTCCTCTCTAGATATACTCATTTTGTCAGGTCCCACTATCTACATGAAGCCTAATTCATAAATAAAAATTTGAATTTATACTCACCCAATATAAAATCCCCCCCCAAAGTCCATATCACTTGGACATATTATTTCTGTAGTAAATGTCATCCTCATGTAGAGGGTGAGACTCCTCAGCTGTCCTCTCCAGGATGCTAAATATAGGGCCTGCTGGACAAGATTATTCAGTAGTCTAGGTGATTTCCTTTCCATCCAACTTACCTGAAGAACTATGTTGTAAAGAAATGACACCCTATAATGCTAATGATTTCTTATTTTCCAGAAGTTAATATCTTTTTAATCCTGTAAGTCATTACTGTCATTAATAAGTTGAAAAGGATGGTATAAGTTGACCTTCAGTAATAAGGAAATTAGACAGAAATGACACTCTTTGATAACATGGCTATTAACTGTTCTTTCTTCTCATATTTAAAAATACTTTCTTCAACCTTCGATCACTTCTATTCCAAATAATAAAATGTTATAACCTTATATTACCTTTTCTTTTTTATGAAGTATTTTATATATAAAATAACTTTATCTGCACAAAGCTGATAGGTTTTCTCACTCCTTTTTATGGATGAAAGAATTGAGAAAGGTTAGATGAGAATTCTAGGATAATGTTCTTTCTATAATTTTTAAAATGAGTCACTTTATTACTGAATGTTTTATAAAAATACATTTTAGAGAAATGAGACCATGTGAGTGTTCTGTAATTCTTCCTAGTAAGTGGTCAAAGACTTTTAACTCAGGGAAGGATAGAAAGCAACATCTTTTCCTTTAACTTATTTATCATAGTGTTGCCACTGCTTACTCAGCCTTTACTCTGTGACAGGATTTATAATAAATGTTTATATATATTAGCACACTTTATTGTCACACCCTAAACAATGGATACATTCAACTCAGAGGTGCAGGCTGGGGCTGTGCAGTATTGATTTACCTAAAGTTGAGCATTGTGAATGGTACAGCAGAACTCAAACCAGCCCATCCTGCCCTACAGTCTGAGCTTTTTTGCATGCTCTGCTGATTCTTTCTAACAATAATACAACGTTCTGTAGTTTTCCTGAGACATATTGTGTATTGGCATGTATGTAGAATAAAGTTTTCGACATTACACATAAAAATTAAATGACTTGCAAAACTCTGAGACTCTTTCTAGGCTTTGTTTTGTTTTGTTTTTGGCAATGTCGTGTGTTGTGGAGATAAAAAGATGAGGCTATGAAAAGACAAGTAACAGAGGATTATGCTATTAGTGTCCAGGGTATAGGGTATGGCAACAAGCAGTGAAACAAGAGAGGCAAAATTAGACAGCTATAAGAGATCACATTGAAAGAATGTGGGGCTCTAATCAATGGAATCATAATAAAACACTTCCTTTAATGAATCAGATACAAGATAGAGTCACTTATTCCAATGGTTTCTTACATATTTGGAAGCTGTGAACTGTCCTAAGACTTGTGGCAGTGGCCCTAGACCTTAGCAAAAGTCACAAAAACAGGGGCCAACATTGGGTCAGAACTAATGCCCTGGAATATAACAGGGACAGAGCTAGACTTCAAGCCAAGTCTGTAACAATCTGTTTTAGGAGACAAGACTAATACAAACAGGACTAACTCTTGGTAAATCGGACAGCCCCATTTCCTTGAACTCTTAGTGTCAAGGAACTTCAAAACTCTCTCAGCATTTAATTGGCTTTATTTTGTCATCTTCTCTTGCACACTAGCTCTCCCCAAATACCTAACTGTCCTGTGAAGACTATTACCTATCACCTAATTAGCAAGTTTTCCAAGATTTACTGACCACCCTGATCCATGGTAAAGTTTGAAAACCTAATCCGGCATCTCCTATCCATTAGTATTTTCATATAACGAGAGTTCTTACACTGAAGATGAGCAACCCTCATCTTCCCAAAAAGAAATTATAGTAGAAGTCAGCAGTGGTCCTTGATTTAGGATGAGGAGTGCAGTACAGAAGTAAAGGACTTACATTTGGGAGGAAATGCACCCTTCAGTCGTAATCCAGGAGAACCAGATTTGAGTCTATGGTGGACAGTTTCTTCAACAGTATGAGAAGATACTAGGGACTTGCCTTTCCTAGCTCCTAACTACTTTGTCTGGAAGATGGGGCTGATATCAACTCTGTCTCAGAGGGTCGTTGTGGGATTTATATGAGTCCACTTGTATGAAGTACCATTCTTGTTATATGAAAATTTGTCTTAGAGAACTATGAAGAATCTAGTAAGGTGCTAGGATTGGGGGTGAGATCAAAAGCATGATGCAATACACATGCTGGATACAGTGCAAAGGTTATTTAGCAAATGGTGACTCACACCAGTAGGCAGGTCCAGCTCCTCGTATCTGCCTACATGTGACTGTTGATGCATTTTCCTTCATTTTCTTATGTAATATATTGTGCTTCAAGGGGAAATTGCCCATAATGATGAGAAATAACTTGTCAGTATATTTTAAATTTGTGTTGTAAAAGTGGGTCTGAACATGTTGTCACTGACACTAAACTTTTTTCGTTGTGTTAGAACGATTTGACACCAGGCATTCGAGTCAGTAATCATTCTAAATGTTCTCCAAGTCAGAGATACTCAGAATTTACTATTATGCATCAGGATCTCTTGGGTGGTTTTGCTTAAGGTTCAGTTTTGTGAGTGTATTTTCCAGAGGTTCCGATCCAGAACCCTGACGGCCCAGCTCTGGAAGCTGCATGTTTACTAACCACTCCCAGCTGACTTGATACAAATAGGTACAGACAATTCTTTTTCTTTTTCCTTTTTCTGGGGTGTGTGTGTGGGACGTCTTTGAAGAAACAGCTATTTAGTCCAATTTTTTTTTTTTCTTTTTTGAGGCAGGGTCATGCTTTGTACTTCAGGCTGGCCCTGAGCTCAACCTTGAACTCACATCACAGCAATCCTCCTGCCTCTGCTTCCCAAGTGCTGGGTGGTATGTGGTACTGGTTGTTGGTGGATATGAGTCTCCATGCCCAGTATTGCTCTAAGTAGTAAATGGGGATCAAACCCAGGCCCTTGTGCTTGTAAGACAGGCACTGGAACCACTGAGCTAAACCCCAGGCCCCAGGTTTTTTTTGTTGTTGTTGTTCCCCCAAATTTTCCATTTTTCCTTCTTCCTACTTTCAATATCCTCACCTCATGAGTACCCAATGTACATTTACTCCTGAAAGGACACCTTACCTACTTAGTCAGGGTCTCTCCAAATTGAAACATTTCAACTCTCGCATTTGACTTTCCACTGAAACCAATTTTCTCCCTATTCCACAGCTAAAGTCCTCACACATACATAATTCTACAACACTCTCCTGCCTGAGGTATTCCACAATTATTATTTTTCAAATTTGACAGAAGACCTTAGATCTCATATCTCTTCTTTATTTTTTTCCCAGAAAGCCCTCAGTAATTCTCATGTCTCAGTGAAAATAAAGACAGGTTATGAGTCATGACACACAATTAGGTGATGCTAATGAAGTGCTTTAAGGTCAGTACTGGATGAAAGCACTTTGAATGCTCTTCCAGCCCTCAACAACCCCCAGACAGGGTGCAGCTTGAGGTTAGTGCTGGTGGGTGTTAGAATTGCCTTCTCTGAGTCAAAACACTTCTTTCATCATGAATCCTCCTGAGCTCGCATTTCATTTCTATTTCTTTCTTTTAAGTACGAGAACAAAGTATCTTCGTACCCTCATATTCAATCTTAGTGCCCTAAGATTCCTCCCAGCCTCCCTAGAGTGTTTTAAAGATAGTCAGGCCTTGGGTTTCATGGAACACTGAGAATTAGATAGTGGATGAAAAGCACATAAGATGCTTTTAACCCATATTTCAATACTGTGTGATTTGGAACAGGACATTATACTCTCACATCACTGTGAGAATTGAAGATTCATGAAACAGGTTTAACACTTGATAAGTAGCCTGCAAATGACAATATCATTACCTACTACGCTGTGTTTGCTGAACCCAGCCAACTAGTTTTTACCAAAGATTATCGACTTCGCAGCAGCAAGAAATAGCTGAAATATAGTGAGTCCAGTATTTATTAATACAAACTTCATAATAACTGAAGTATTAAAATATTTAGTCATATGTCAAATATATTTTAAAAGGAAGGAGAATGATTGGAAAGCTGGCCATGTGTTCCTCATCAGGACTGAACTAGTAGCAAGAACCAGCATTAAAGAAACTTCTCGGAGAAACAGCCTATAGTTTCCTGTGAGGGAAATGAATTCTCTAAAACACCTTCATATAGGTACACAGCCATCCTTGTTTGGACACTTCCTTATTACCATTGACTCTTTCTTGGGTTAGACATAAATGTATCCAATTACACTGAAAATGGAGCCAAAGAAAATAAACACTCCTTTTATTGACAAGTCAAGAGGTTAGTCACCCAGAGCTCATACTAGTTTACTGATTTTATCCAGCTAACTCTCCAGAATCCTTAGATACTCTGTGTGGGTTTGATCTGTGAATGTGGCACATCTGGAATAAAGTGACAGCCTTCTAAAGACTCTCTTTATGATGTTTGAAGGCCCAGAGAACCAATTATTGAGCCATCAATCAAATATGTCTTTCTTGCTTGTATACTTTTCAAGTCCAAAGGAAGGGAGTTGGCAAACTTGTTAGCAAATTTAAATCTGATGCAATCTAATTTCTAGAATAAAGCCTTGCCTATATATAAGCACAGATGCTGATCTTAAATATGCTTGCACTAACCTACCTGGGAACAATAAAACAACTTTATTGAGCACATGTTTATGGAAGGCCTTCTCTGCACAAGCAGATTGTTGAACATAATCATTAAGTTTCCATGGGAGCAGGTGTGTATTTCAGGCGACAAATTCAGGTGTACCAATCAGGAAGTAAATTTTCATTACTAGGGAAGGTTAGCAGATAAATCATATTTCCAGAAGGGTCCTTCCCAGCCCTACTCTGAATGACTTTTCTTTTGTCATTCAGAACTGCAGGTAGTTTTTCTGCATCATCTTTTCTGAGGAGGATTAGGACACTTGCCAATAATGTACCAACAAACATCTTTGGTTTCTGTTTCTAAAAGTTTGTAAACTCAAACACCTAGAGAGCGCTGGCAGATAAAATTTTAGGAGAAATGGGCTAGAGAGGTTTGCACAGGTACATGGCCCAGATGAAGTGGTAACTGTCATGCTGTGCCACCTACAGTTCTGCAGTATGAGAAAATCAGACTTTTTAACTTTTTAAGGGCAAATTGGAAATCCAGCTTTCTAATAAAAAGAATCGTTGGGCTCCACCTCCTTTGAGGAAAATATTAGAGGAAGAGATATATCCCTCTAGAATCAAGAGAGACTTGAGAGTCAGAAATTATAATTTTGTAGATTCTAGGGTAGAGATTTTTATCCACATCCTGACAGTATTTTCACTGGCTAGCGAGGCAGAAATTGGCCTCATGGTGCTCCAGGGAGCAGGCCAAAACCTGAGATGTCTTGAAGAGCAACCAAAATGTGAATGATTTAATATAATGAGCTTTGATATGGAATGGATTTTTTAAAAAGAGATGAAACTGCTCTTATAAACAATAAATGTAATGATTTAAATATATTTGCATTTGATTATATTATATTAAGACACCTAAGGCAGAGTAGTTAAGTATACCTTGGGCTGAGATTTTTAGATTGCATCATGAATCCAGAATTTCCTGTCTCCAGTGAAAATATCCTAGAAATGCAACTATTCCTTCTTTCCCCTCATCCTCCTTCCCTTTCATCCTCTTTCTTTGCAATTTTCTTCCTTTCTATTTTATGGTGATCAGCAGTATACATCTTTATTGCTTGTTGTCCTATTAACTTACCCATAAAGTTCCTTGGGAAAGTTCTAGAAAAGCCCCAGGCTGCCCATGGAAAGTGTTACATAAATATCATTATTATTGTTATTCCTTGAAGTAATATGGTTGAGAAAATAAATAAAAATACTAACATACTTCCAAATTAGGTACCTTGTACTACAGTTACATTTTATTTTAAGTGAATTTTTTTCTTATATAAAACATTATAAGTAAAAATCTGGCCTTTTGTTGCTTGATATATGTGGATCTGTTGTAAGCAGGATCGATGTGTTCTAGGCAACATAGGACAGATATTTTAACTAAATACATAAAGATATCCTTAAAGGAGTCAGAGAAGACTTCCTGGAGGAGGCAACATTTGGACTAAGTCTGAGGGTGAGGAAGGTTTTGTCATGTACGCGTGTGATTATTACGTGTCACCCAAAGGTCCACATATTCTAATTTTGATCCTAGAGGCAGTGCTATCTAGAGATGTTGTGAATCTTTAGCACTGAGGCTTCATGGAAGAACCTTATGTCATTTTAGCTGGACCCTTGAAGTTGAGTTGGAGACCTTGGCCTATTTTTCTGTTCTTTGCTTCATGGCACATGAGGTGAGCTGTTTTCTCTGCCATTTATCTTCACTATTATCTCCTATCTCCCAGAAGGTCAAACACAGTGGGGATAGGAAATTTTAGAAGCATAAATCAGCCAACCTTTCTTCTTTATAAAATAATTGTCTTGGGATTTTCTTATAGTGATGTAAAACTAAGTATAAGTTCAGAGGGCAAAAAGGAGAAAGGGATAGAAAAGCAGAGGTAAAGAAAATGTGTCTGGAGTTTACATCCATGAGTGACAGTATTTACAACAGAGTAAACTCACAGATGATGATAAGAATACATGTTTTTTTTTTTTTTAGTTCTTTATATACTCTAGATAGTAGCTCTTTGTCTGAGAAACAGCTGCTAAAATTTTTCCCCCATATTGTAGGTTGTCTTTTCACTCAGCTGGTGGTCTCTCTTGCTGTGAAGAAGCTATTTAATAAGATGAGATCTCCGTTGTTGATTCCTTCTACTAGTTCCAGGGCTGAAGTTTTATTCATAATGTTTTCCGTATGCCAATAAATGGATGTACCTTGAGTACATACTCATCAGTGAAATAAATAAGACACAGATGTGTAAATAACATATCATTTATCTGATATGAGAAACTGAAAATGTAAATGAGTTCTAAAATGTATGATAGGTATTGTGAAATAGAAAGAAAATGTTCAAAGGGAAAAGGTAGGTAGGGACTGGTAGAGAAGAGGAAGAAAAATGTGATGGTTAAAAAAGGAAATGAAGTGTTAAAAAAAGAGGCAGAGGGGTGTAGGGAGGGCAAGAGAATAGGGCAAAATGAGAATCCATTGTGGCAGGTACTGGTAGGAAGTCTCAATGTTGAATGTGATCATAAAGTATATATAAAATATACCACAAAATCAATTTTAAAATAATTCATCTTGTTAGAGAAGTCTGAATATATGATTTTAAGCTATCTGATTTTTTCTCACCATCATCTTTTGATGATGCATCTTTTGCTTATAAAAATTGAACGTTTCAGAAGTAAGCGTAGTTGTCTGACATGATTTATGTGGAAGCCAGGATTAGGTCTTGGTTCCTTAACCTGAATATTGTCCTACTAACTGCTACCTACACAAGTCCCTTTTCTGTCAGGATTATAAGACAGAATTTGCATTACACATTAGATCATAATTATTTCTTTCTATTTTTCTTGTACTTTGAATTTCAGAAAAAATTTTGTTTCTATTATAACGATTACATTTTGTTTTTACTTTTCCCCCTCCATTTCCTTCTTTCTTCAGTTATTCTCTATTTTCTTTATTAAGTTTTTATCAAATTTGGAATTATGTCTCAAGAAGTACAATGATGAATCAATATATATGTAATCTCTTCCCTGATAGTATTCTAGCAAGGGAGATAGATCTTTAAGGAATTTCCATGAATAAAATTGCAAGTGTGATGTTTGCCTGTTTAAGAGAAATTTGAAGTTAATAGAATTTTAAAGATCAAGGGCTTGACTGAAAAGGGCCAGGGGAGAATCAGCCACCTAGAACCGAATAAGAGTTAGCTAGATAGATGTGAAAGATAGGTGCAGCCAGACAGTAGGAGCAGCATATACAAATGTCCTGAGGTATCAATAATTGGTAATAATCAAAGACAGAAAAGTTAAAGTGGAGAGTACAAAAGAGGGCATCTTGTAGTGTATATTGTTTGGTCATTAAGAGTGGGAATATTTTTAGTAAGGATGGTGAGTCAATCATATTCCATTTTAAAATACCTGCAGCACTGATTCCATTGTGAAGACATTATGGCGAGCTGGTTGAATTGAAATAAGTGGAGGTTAATTGGAGAAGTAGGTGGTCCAGGAAATAAAGTGAGAAAGTATTTGTTTGATCCAGTGATGAAGAGAGAGAGAGGTTGATTCAATGGATAAGAGGAGAAATCAGTATTAGGACTAACTATATAGAGGCATGAAGAATGGTAATGGGAAAAACATCATGTGTAGCCTGTTTGGGGATCCAACTTAAGATCTTGCACTTGCCAGGCAGGTGTGGCACCACTGAACTACATCCCTGGCCCTGATTGTTTTCTTGGAAAATAGATGATTTTCTCTCACTGAGAAAGGGAAACTAAGAATAATTAGGGTTTTTGTTTTGGTTTTTTGGGGTTGAGTTGATCATGGTAGGGAAGTCCACACATTTTGAGTTAAGGTAAGTTTGAGTCTTCCAATATTTTGGGGGTTTCCACTTTGACCCTTTAGCAGCTTCTGCCAACAGTTTTCCTTAATTTTCTCATTCTGTGATTAACTCTTTTCCTATGAAGAGAAAAATATTTTTGGTCTTTGGCAAACAATCACTACTTTCCAGAAATATTCACTGGATATGTCCTTTGATGTTCAGCATTGACAAATTCCCATTCCACAGAGTCCAGGACATTTCCTGCTCCAGACAGACTCCAGTGGCTCGGGTGTCAGTGTATTTACCCTGCCTTCAGGCACGTGGCCTCTGTTTTTGCTTTAGCTCTTACTGGCTTGGATTAATCGCTGTGAGTTCTTTTGCTCTCCTCTCATTTTGAGTGCTTCTCTTCCACCTCCTTACCATAATTCCTAGTGAATATTCTGGCTGGTGCCACATTATTCACGACTTGAGCAGATTAATAATGTCTTCTGTGCTCTGGTCCTTCCTTTTGTCCATCCTCAAACATTTCATTTGATCCTTCGGTGAGGCTGCAAACCTGCAAGTTACACACCAGATGGCACCAAAACATTATATTACAAGTATGAACTCCTCATTTTAAGGGGCAAAAACTTAACATCATTATTTTAAAATTGTAAAGCCAGTCCCAGATGTAAGTTTAACATGAGTTAAAATTTGCACTTGAAGTTCCCAGAATCATGTGTAATGTTAGATGAGAGAGAGAGAGAGAGGGAGAGAGAGAGAGAAAGAGAGAGGGAGAGAAGGGGAGAGAGAGGGAGAGGGATGAAGGAGGAGGAGGAGGAGGGAGGAAGGGAGAGAGGGGCCTTTCAGGAAGAGGTACGCAGGGCTATAATGAAAATTACAAAATGGAAGGATATGAATAATCCCAGGGACCTTGCAGTTTTCACTCTGTATCTGCCTCACTGTTTCTTGGTACTGAAACTGTCTTACTGAACTTCCTGTTGTCAAGAACATAAATCCAAGGAAGAATATTTGCCAATGCAATTAATACAAGTAACTAAAAAAATCCATATTAGCATACTCAGCATATACCTAGTTAAACACAGGAGTAAGATTAACAATTTTTTTCCCAGTTTAAAAATGTAATTATCTTCTTTCCTCCAACTTAAATTTAATTACCATTTGTATACCCAAAATAGCAAAGATGACCATTAAAATTTGAGCAACTAATCAATCCAACTGAAGCATATCTCTCTGTACTAGTTCTTACTGGGGATGCTCACTTGTTCGGTCAACATAATTAAATGTTGTTGACACTGACACAGTTTATGAAACACTAAGAGTTTCAAATATTTTAGAAAGTATTGTAAAAACTCAAAAAATTACACCTATTTTATAAGGTAACACACTTTACTGGATGATCAGGTATCTGACAAAGTTGGATCAAAGTTTCCTATGAAGATAACATTGTGTTTTTCCTTCAGAGTTGGAAATTTGATTAGTGATTTTGCCATGGTTACAGAATATGGATTAAAGGACAGTAAATATTAGTTTTTATTATTTATCTTCTTATTTAGGTGAAGAAAAATAATTTAGAAGTAAGTATCCAGCAGAAAGTGATTTTAGAAAATTAAGCTATCTTAAATAATTTGATGCTATTAATTTTATGTATACTATTTCATAATATTTTGTATACATATACTTTTCCAGCATTTTGTTAGCAATTTTAGCATGTACATACAAATAGATAAATATTCCATGTTTTAGATGTGTATGTGTGGCGTGTGCTGTATTTTTCCACTGCACAAAGTAGTATGTGTCTTGCTCTAGGGCTTAGATGAATGTCTGTCCATTTCTTACCCTTGGGACGTTATCTGCATGTTCACAGTCCCCAAAGTGCTTTGGGATCACTTAGGCTAAAGATGCTATTTATTGTGAAGCTATCACATTTTATTCCTGAGGGAGTTTCATCATTTTGTAGTTGTGAAAACTGTCAGTGTGTCTTTCTCAAAATGCAATTATCTGAAAGAAGCAAACCAACACAGAATGGACCCCTTGTCTTCAAAGTCATTTTATTAAGAGTAAATTAGACTGGAAAAATGATAGCCTCAAATGCATTTTCAATAGATTGCTGCCTCAAATGCATTTTCAATAGATTGCTGTCAGGCTTGCTACCTGTCAAACAGAGAGGCCTGAAGTTTCATAGTGACATATGGATTTGCCCAGTCTTCCCTGCAGCGTGAAAACAAAAGACAATTGGTGATGCATGGGGCAAACTCATCTTAAAACAGAGATATCAACAAAGGAATATGACAGCACGAAAAGACAGAGTGTAGTCTCCTGTCTGCATTTGCAAAGATATTCTGTCTGAATCCATAACTTCAATACACTGTGAGACAGAAAAAGAGAAAATACACATTAAGTGTAATTGTTCATCGGTTACTTCATTTCAGCAAAGGCTGAATTTCATTCCCTGAAACAGGGAACAAGTGGGAACAATGGATAAAATTGATACCATTGTTGAAAGTTATTAAGAGTTGTATGGAATTGGAATTGTTTGATTTTTTAAAGTCATTCATCATAGAGACTTGACTGTTCTAACACTAATCAATCCAAAATGAGAAGCTCAGAATCACAAAAGAAGCTCCAGAGTGAAAGCTCTCCCCTGAGAGAGCTGTAAGCCAGACTGATGAGGTCTTTGGGTTCAAGATTGCTTGGAAAAGAAGTGAAGACCAAAGTTAAAGGAAATCATACCTATGTGCTTACATCTGGGAAAATGCAGCATGGATTTTTTTAATATCCCATGTGAATACTTACAAAGAACTCTTGTCTGACAAACACCTTTCAATTAAATGGAAATGAAGTTTCCTTTAATAGCCATTTTAACCCATGTATCCTAAGGGACTTGATGAATAAAGATAACACAATTCAAGGGTTAGTGAAAGAAAATAATACACTGAATTATAAAAACTGTAGAGTTTC
>PVIR01020705.1:0-30129 GCA_004026965.1 Petromus typicus | reverse complement strand
CAAAGTGTAAGCGGAGTAAATGAGGGGCTCATTTCACACAACCACACTATTCAAATCTGTCTACACTTAGGAAGGGAAGTTGTATTGCATGGTGCTGTGGCCTCATGAGGGTCACGTGCAGCAGGCCAGGAGCAACTAGAGACTGCAATCCAACTTGTAGAACTGTGGGGACTCTTCTACAGAGATGGATACTGTCTCCACCTTGTTTGACTCTCTTTGATTACTGGTAGACACTGGAGATCTGGCTTAGGGTGTGATGCTCACTCCCAGGCAGGAGCCACAAGTATGCATTTACTGGAGCATAGATCACTTGGCCTGAAGCTTGGCTTCGCCCAGCAAGACTCATATCCCTGAAGGCTGCTTTCATCACCATCAGCTCTGAGGTTTTAGGGATGCTTCTCCACACTTCACCCCTGACCTTCAAAATGAGGAACTGTGAAAGAGGATTGTGTGCCAGATGCTATGAGGTTTGAGGCGTGTGCTGTGCCTGAGTAGACAGGTGAGGGAGGTTATGGGTGTGAAAATTCTAGGAGCTGGGCATCCCTATTCATTTTTTTTTTTTTGAGACAGGATCTTGCTATGTAGTTCAGGGTGGCCTTCAACTCATTATGTAGTTCAGCCTGGCCTTAAACTTGTGGCAATCCTCCTGCCTCAGCCTCCTGAGTTCTGGTTACTAGCGTTGTGTACTACCTTGCCTGGCTCTGTTCTTAATTTGTAATTACACAAGTACTCATGCATTGGGGTAGTATCAGCATCAACAGTAAGAGCCTTTCACAGTACCAGTTCTGATTAAACATGGCCGCGAGTTGTGACAGCCATGGACAGATTAGACACTTTGTGGGAGATGAAAACAGCCATGTGAGTAGCAGTGGATGACATGAACTGAATAAAAACCTCAGTCTGTACTAATGTTTAACTGTGATGTGAAAACCTTGCTTTTTATGGACTTATTTTCCCAAGAAGGCCAGAAAATGAAATTTTGTGAAATACTTTGAAATGCTCTCCGGGTCCTTGCATCTCCCGCTAACATCTCCTGCCAGCTTTTGCAAGGGTTCCTCACATTTTCTTATGTCCATCACAGGCAGCACTGCCAGTCAACCACCTGCAGCCCCAGATCCTCAACCTTGTAGGGTTTTAGGGTTTAACTCGTTTGTGAAAGAAAACAATTTAAAGTGCTGGCAGTATTACTAAATTTTACATACAAAATACAAAAGTAGAGTGTCATACTTTACTTATTCCTCAGGTCATAATTTTATGTGGATATTAAATGACTCTATAAAACACACATAAACACAAACCCAAACCATATCATGAATGAGAGGGTATTGAAGGGCCTTTCCTGTTGGAGTCCAAACATGTTTATATTTTTAAACATTTATTTTATTGGTATATTTTATACATATATTATGATTACATTCAACACTGAGAATTTGCACCTACCTGACACAACTTCTCATTTTCTCCCTTTCTCCTGCCTTCCCTACAACCCCCATCCCTATATACACAAGCTTTTTTTTTATTTCCCTTTTTTACTTCTCTGAAATTTTTTCTTTCCCTTTTTTACTTTCCCCTACTCACTCTTTCCTTTTTGTACATTTTCTTCCTATTTCATATTACCTAGCATATATTTTGGCAGTCATTTACACCTTCAGATTTTCATACTAGAGAAAAGATACGATATTTGCACATCTGTGTTCTATTTATTTCACTTATGAGTACTTCTTCAAGGTACATCCATTTGAATATAAATAACTCAAATTTTATCATTGCTTGTGACTCAGTAATATTCTATTTTGTTTTTAAAAATCAAAACTTCTTTATTCAGTCTCTCATTGATAGACATAAGATAGGCTGTTTCCAAGATTTAGCTATCACAAACTGAGCTGTTATAAACATGGATACACATTTGTTACTGTGGTATGTGTCTTTTAACTCTTTTGTGTATATACCTAGCAGGGGAATAGCAGGATCAAAGGGGACCTTGAGTCCTAGTTTTTAAGGAATCTCCACATTGATCTCTACAGTGATTTCACCAGTCCACATTCCCACCAACAGTAAGGATTTCTTTCTGCCACAGCCCTGCCAGCATTTTTTGTTGGTTGATTTTTTTTTTTTTTTTTTTTAGGTTTTTTGAGACAGGGTCTCGCTTTGTGGTTCAGGCTGGCCCTCAGCTCAGCCTCCAACTCACATCACAATCCTCCTGCCTCTGCCTCCCAAGTGCTGGGATTACAGGCGTGAGCCACCACGCCCGGCACTGTGGTATGTGGTACTGGTTGCTGCTGGGTGTGAGTCTCCACACCCAGTATTGTTATGTGGTTACTGGGGAATCGAACCCGGGTCCTTGCGCTTGCGAGACAGGCGCCGGAACCACTGAGCTAACTCCCCGGCCCTGTTGGTTGATTTCTTGATAGCAGCCATTCTTTATAGAGTAAGGTAGACTGTCAGTGTTGTTTTCATCTGCAGCCATCAAATGACCAGGGATGTTGAACATTCCTTTAAGTTTGTTTGTTTTATGTTTTTGAGACAGGGTCTTGCTTTGTAGTTCAGGCCAATCCTGAACTCACCATGTAGCCCAGGCTAGCCTTGAACTCATGGCAATCCTTCTGCCTCTGTCTTCCAACTGCTGGGATTACAGGTGTGAGCCACCATGCCTGACTCTTCATATGTTTCTTAACTGCTTTTACTTCTTCATCTGAAAAATGTCTGTTCATTTCAGTTGCCTGTTTTTGAATAAGGTCTTTAAATTTGGGAGGCTGATTTTTTTAAAAGTTCTTTATACTCTAGTTCTTTGTCTGAGGAACAACTGGTAAAATTCTTTCCCATGTTGTAGGTTGTTTTTTTGCTCTGCCAGTGGTTTCCCTTGCTGGGCAGAAGGTTTTTAGTAAGATATGAACCTGCTGTGTTTTTTTTTCTGCTTATTCCCATGCTGCTATTCTGTTCATAAAGTCTCTCCCTATGCTAATGTCTTCAAAAGTTCTACCTAACCTATTTTCCAGCAGGTTTAGTGTTTACGTTTTAATATTTAGATTGCTACCACTTTGATTTTAGTTTGGTGCATGGTGAAAGACATGGATCTAGCTCTAATCTTTGGCAAGTTGAAACTCAGTTTTTCTAGTAGTATTTGTTAAAGAGGCTATTTTTCCTCTATTGAAAAAGTATTTGGCTCCTTTGTCAAAGATGAGATGGCTTAGTATACCTGGAGTTGTTTCTGGATCTTCTAGTCTTTTTCTCTGAGCTTTAGGTCTGTTTCTTTGTTAGTACCATGCTGTTTTTATCACAGTGGCTTTGTAGTAGTTTTAAGTTGGGGATTGCGATACTCTCCTGCCATGATCTTATTGCCAAGGATTGCTTTTGCTATTCCACGTCTCTTGTGGTTCCAGATATTTTCTCTAGCTTGTGAAATATTTATTGGGATTTCAATTAGGATTGCATTGAATCTACAGTAGTTTCGGCAGTATGGCCATTTTGGTGATATCGGTTCTTTCTACCCAGAAATAAGGGATGTCTTTCCACATTCTGATATTCTCTTCAATCTCCTTTCTTAGAGTTCTGTAGTTTTCAGAGTAGAGGTCTTTTTGTGGATACTATTGTGAAAGGAACTGATTACCTGATTTCTCTTTCAGTGAGTCTGTTTGTGTATACAAAGGCTAATGATTTTTGAGTGCTGAGTTTGTATCCAGCTACACTATTAAATATGGTTATTTATTCTAGAAGTCTTTTGGCTGAGTTTTTAGGATCTTTTATATAGAGTATCATGTCATCAGTAAATGATGGCAGTTTAACTTCTTCCTTTCCTATCTTTATTCCTTTATTTCTCTTGTCTAATTGCTGTGGCTGTTTCCAAACTACATGGAACAGAAGTGGTGATAGTGGACACCCTTGTCTTGTTCCTGATCTTAGCATAAGAGTTTGGGTTTTGGCCATTTATTATGATGCTGGCTGTTGGTTTCTCATAAACAACTTTTATCAGTTTGAGATAAAGACCATCTATTCCAATTGTGCATAGGGTTTTAATCATGAACACGTATTGGATTTAGTCAAATGCTTCTTCTGCATCTATTTAGATGGCTATTCGGTTTTTGTCTTTGAGTCTATTAGTGCAGTGTATTATATTAATTGATTTATGTATGTTGAACCATCCTTGCATCCCTGGGATGAACCTAACTTGATCAAGGTGTATGATCTTCTTGATGGTCCTCTGTATTCTGTTTGCCAATATCTTACTAAGGATCTTTGCAACAATGTTCGGTAGGGTGATTGGCCTGTAGTTTTTATTTTTTCAGTTGGGTCTTTCTGTGCTTTTGGGATCAAGGTAGTGGTTGCTTCCAATAATGAATTTGGGACTATTGCTTCCTCTTCAACATCATTACAAAGTTTGAGTAGGGACATTAGCTCTTTTCTAAAAGTCTTGTAGAATTCAAAAGTAAAGCCATCATGACCAGGACTTTTCTTTGTTGGTGTTTAACTACATTTTCAATTTTACATATTGATATTAGGGTGTTTAGTATTTTTATATCTTCTTCATTCAATTTTGGAAGCTCATATGTATCTAAAAATCTATCCATTTCTTCTGTGTTTTCCATCTTATTTGATACAAGTTCTCAAAGGAGGTGTTTTATTATCCTATGAATTTCTGCTGGATCTGTGGTAATTTCCCCATTTTAATTCCTGATTGCAATGATTTGAGCTTTTTCTTTCCCTTTTTTGATAATTGACTAAGGGTTCATCAATTTTATTCTTTCAAAAAACCAACTCTTTGATTTACTGATTTTTTTTGTATCATTCTTAGTTTCCATTGCATTAATTTTTGCTCTAATCCTTATAATTTCCTCCCTTGTATGACCTTTGAGTTTATCTTGCTCCTCTTTTTCTGGTAGTTTCAGATTCAGCATTAGGTTATGTGAGCTTGCTCTGTTTGCCACGTAGCATGGGCATTCACTACTATGAAATTCCCTCATAGAACTTCGTGTCCCATAAATTCCTGTATGTTGCATTGGCATTATTATTTAATTGTAGAAAATGTTTCTTTTGTGTGTGACCTATTGGTTGTTCAGGTGAGTATTTTTCAATTTCCATGTTTGTGAGATTCTTGGAATTTCTTTTTCTATTGGTCTCCAATTTCAAGGCACTGTGGTCTGACAGTATATAGGGGATAACTTCAATTCCTTTACATTTCCTTAAGCATGCTTTCTTTAAGCATGGGGTCTATTTTGGAGAATGACCAATGAACATCTGAAGAATGTGTATTCTAACTTTGTGAGGTGAAATATTCTGTAGACATCTATTAAGTCCATTTGTTCAAAAGTTTCATTCAGTTCAAGTATTTCATTGTTTATTTATTTTTGTCCAGTCAATCTGCTTTTGACAGTGGGGTATTGAGGTCCTCTACTACCACTGTATTAGTGCTTATCTGGCCTTTCATGTCCATTAATATTTGTCTTATAAAGTTGGGTGCACTACAATTTGGTGCATAAATATTTATGAACATCATCTCTTCTTCTTGGATTGTTCCCTATACAAGGATATAATGTCCTTCTTTGTCTCTCAATCAGTTCTGGTTTGAAATCTGTTTTGTCTGCAAATAAGATAGCCACTCCTGCATTTTTAGTTTCCTGTCACATGGAGAATTGTTTTCCATCCTTTTACCTTCATTCTATGGATTCTGCAGTCTGTGTCTTTTAATTGGAACATTGAGGTCATAGACATTAATAGTTAAAACTGATAGGAACTGATTTACCCCTGTCATGAGTTTTCCTGTTCTTGGCTCTTTTATTCTTCGCTTTTATCCCTTTTCAGTTTCTTGTCTTGCCCAATGAGTTCACTCTGCTGAATCTCATGGGATTGTTGACTCTCATTGTCTTTTTCTAGGATATTGTTTAGAATTTTTTTGGAGTGCAAGTTTTGTATTCATGAAGTTTCTTAAGTGTTCTTTGTCATGGAAGTACCTTATTTCCCCACTGATTTTTGAAGGACAGTTTTGCAGGCTCTATCAATCTAGATAGAAGGTTTTCTTTTAGGGCTTGACAGACTTCACTCCAAGTTCTCCTTGAGTGTTTATGTTGAGGAGTCTGCTGCAATTCTGATGGGCTTTCCTTGGTATATGATATGTTTCTTTTCTCTGCCTTCAATATTTCATTCTTCTGTTGTTTCTGAAGTGATCATTATATGCCTAAGTGTACAATTCTTTTTATATTATGGCCACTACAGTCCTATATGCCTCACTTATCTGTATGTCAAATTCTTTTCCTTTTCCTGTGACGTTTTCTGCCATTACATCTATGAATTTAAAAAAAAAAAAATCTTTCGCACTGTGTCCTGTTCTTCACTGATTTCAATCAGTCATATGTTATTCTTCTTTGCATCACATAGCAATTGCTGGATTGATTGGTCCCTGCTGTTTTCCATAAATTCCTTTCTAGTTCACTGGCTGCAATCCTATATTCTGTCTGATATTTATGAATATTTGGTATTCACATTCATCCATCCTACTTTGCAAACTTTCATTGGGGTTTTTCATCTCCTGAAAGTCTGTTTGAAGCAGTTTAACAGATTGCGTTACTTTTGTAATCTGAGATTCTATTACATTCCTGATCTTTTCTTTAGTGTTATTAATTATCTTATACTTTGGACACTGTTATAATCTGAGAAATTATTTCTGATTTCCATTTTACCAGATCCTCTTTTGATTCTGACTTAGAGTATCCTGGTGTTTGAGCTTCAGTTTGCTCTATTCCCTTATTCCCTGGTTTCCCCCATGGTGATGATCTTTGTGTCTGGGTTTAAATTTTTTCTCATTCCTTCTTATTTTTTGTCTTCCTGATGTTTTTGGGTAAATTCTTGGCCTCTGTCTGGGAAATGTTTAATGCAAGTCTTTCTTAATATTTGGAACCCTTAGCAGATGGCTACTTCCTAGGTTGTCTTCCTTAGATCTGTAATGACCCTTAAGTGATTTCAGTTTTGGCACACCATGGAAGATACTTAAACAGAACAATCACATCACCTCAGCTGACATAATACAATCAGTATCATCAACAGTATCAAACAGCACAGGAAATGACAAGCTTTGGCAATTACTATTCTGATACTTTTAACCTCATGTGTTAGATCTGTGACAATATGTCAAAATTTAGAACTAGGGCCGGGGATTTAGTTCAGTGGTTCCAGCGCCTGTCTTGCAAGCACAAGGACCTGGGTTTGATGCCCAGTAACCACATACAATACTGGGTGTGGAGACTCATACCCAGCAGCAATCAGTACCACATACCACATACCACAGTGCCGGGCGTGGTGGCTCACACCTGTAATCCCAGCACTCAGGAGGCAGAGGCAGGAGGACTGCTGTGATGTGAGTTTGAGGCTGAGCTCAGGGCCAGCCTGAACTACAAAGTGAGATCCTATCTCAAAAAAAAAAAAAAAATTAGAACTAATCAGAAATACATTTACAACACAGAGGTCCTTCAATATAGCAGCATCATCCTCTGGGAATAAAGGGCTACCAGGGAATTGGGGAGTAGAGAGATAAAAGGAGAGGAAGAGATTAGAAACAGGGTTAGATATAAAGACCACACAAATCCCAGGAAACTAACAGGATAGAGGACAAAAGAGACAGAAGGGACAAATACAAAACAGAACAGGCTAACAAAAGCAGAAGAAAGAGAAGAGTAGGGAGACTGAAATACATTAACTTCTGGGAATTGATACTAACCAGAACAGAAGAGGATGAAGAAACAAAAGAATAGGAATACTCACCAACAACAGGCTAACAGGAGACAATTTTCCCTCACCTGTAAAAATAAGAGCAGCTTAGAGAAGAAAAAACCTGAAATTGGACAGACTCAGGAACAAGAGAGAAATGAAGAATGAAAGCGAGGTTTAAAAAAAAAAAAAAAAAAAAAACCTTCTGCAAAACAGGTTAGGTAAAACTCTCAAAGACATTGGCTTAGGGAAAGACTTCATGAACAAAACTTCTATAGCACAGGAATTGGCTGAGGAAATCAACAAATGGGACCTCATTCTTTTAAAAAGCTTCTGCACAGCAAAGGAAACCACCAACAGTGCAAAAAGGCAACCAACAATGTGGGAAAAAAATCTTTACTAGCTGTTCCTCAGACAAAGGGCTACTATCTAGAATATATAAAGAGCTCAAAAAAATAAGTCCACCCAAATTTAATGACCCAATTCAAAAATGGGCATCTGAAATGAACAGATATTTTGCAGAGGAAGAAGTAAGAGCAGTAAGAAGCATATGAAGAAATGCTCAACATCATTAGTCATTCGAGAGATGCAGATGAAAACAACATTGAGATTTCATCTCACTCCACATAGAATGGCTGCCATTTCAAAATCAGCCAACGGCAAATGTTGGCAAGGCTGCGGAGAAGAAGGAACCCTTCTCCACTGTTGGTGGGACTGTAGACTCATACAATCCCTGTGGAGATCAGTTCGGAGATTCCTCAAAAAGCTAGGATTGGAGGTCCTATTTGACCTGGCCATTGCCTTGCTAGGTATATACACACAAGAATTAAAAGACTCATATCACAGTGACACATGTGCACCCATGTTTATAGCAGCCCAATTTGTGATTGCTACATCTTGGAAACAACCCAAGTGTCCATCAACTGGAGATTGGATAAAAAAGCTGTGGTTCTTCTACAGAGTGGAGTATTACTCTGCCATAAAAAATTATGTTTGAATCATTTCTACTTAAATGGACATACCTTGAGGATATCCTCATAAGTGAAATAAATAGGGCACAGATATTGCACCTTTTCTCGGGTATGAGAAAATAAAGATGTAAATGATTCGTATGTTATATATTGTGAAATAGAAAATGCTCAATGTAAAACGGGGTGAAGCGGGAAAAATGATGAGATTGTAACAAAAAAGGAAACAAATTTTATGTATATGGGGGGCGGTAGGGTGGGTAGGGCTATGGGAATAAATGAGAATTAAGTTGTGTCTTATACTGGTACAAATCCCCATTATGGAGTGCAATCATGATGCATTTATGTAATGTACCAATAAAGATATAAAAATTTTTAAAAAGGGCCGGGAGTTAGCTCAGTGGTTCTGGCGCCTGTCTTGCAAGCGCAAGGGCCCGGGTTGGATTCCTCAGTAACCACATACAATACTGGGTGTGGAGACTCACCCCAGCGGCAATCAGTACCACATACCACAGTGCCGGGCGTGGTGGCTCACGTCTGTAATCCCAGCACTCGGGAGGCAGAGGCAGGAGGATTGCTGTGAGGTGAGTTTGAGCCTGAGCTCAGGGCCAGCCCGAACCACAAGAGCAAGACCCTGTCTCAAAGAAAAAAAAAAAAACAAAGAAAGAAAGAAAGAAAGAGAGAGAAAGAACAACAGCATCAAAAAAACAAAGCCAAAAACATGAGCAAAAGGGTCCTTGACAGCGTGGATCTGTTTTCTCCTATATATTGTATGGGCAGTAGCACACAGATTAGAGTTGTCTAGTCATACGGAGACTGCCATCCACTCCTCTAGGTTCTGGCTATAATGCCTAAGTTGAGCTCAATGAACTCCTGCAGGCTCGATCTCTGAGAGTCCAGGGTCCTGTAGGTGGGACTAATTCCACAAACTCACCAACAGCTATAGTAAACAGAATTTATTCAGTATTCTAGTGGGCATTTTTTTGTTGTGGCAAATAGGGAAGCTGGATATTGAAGGTCTTTGCCTAAGTCCTAGCACTGCTGCCACATTTATTCAGTGTGTGCAGACATGTAAATGGAGTTTCTGGGGGTTCCTCCACATCTGTCAGTTCCATGAGAGGTCAGGGCCAAGCCATCAGCATGTACAGACAAGATGGAGTCTCTGTAGGCTCCTCCTTCCATGCTGGTGGCATGAGAGCTCAGGGCCTGAGTACCATAGGGAAGGCAGACCAGAAGAAGACCACGCAACAGCCACCCTCAGTGTGGGCAGAGAAGCAGATAGTCTGTTTGGTCCTTTTCTCAGCTGGTCACAGAACTTAGGGCCTGAGCACTGTAGGAAAGGTGGGCCAGGGGCTTGCCTGCACAGGAGCCTATATTTACTTTTTACAAAACAATTTTAAATAGCTAAGATTGTTAATGCTAAATTGTGAGTTATAGGAAAATTTCACACTGAATCATCCTTATCTGAATACTGATGAGCTTAGATTTTATTTTTAGTTGCTGTTACTTCACTGAGAAAATATGATGTATATGCCATTGCTTGTTCTATTTTTAGAAAAATACTTATGTAACACAAAGGCTGTGTTTACTTTTTTTTTTTTTTTTTTGTCTCACTTTTGTAGTTCAGGCTGGCCCAGACTCACAGCAATCTTCCTGCCTCTGCCTCCCCATGCTGGGATTACAGGTGTGAGCCACCATGACTGGCACTGTGGTAAATGGTACTGACTGCTGGTGGGCATGAGTCTCCATGTGGCTACCGGGGATAGAACTCAGGTCCTGTGCTTGTAAGACAGGTGCTGGAACCACTGAGCTAAATCCCTGGCCCCTGTTTACTACTTCTAATCCCAGTGGTTTGTTTTGGGTGTTGGTTTGACAAGTACAGGTTTTCTAGCCAAAAAAAAAACACATAAAGGAAAGAGTGCAGTGTTATCCATGTAGAACAGTTGGGACAAAAACACAAGGAGACAAAGGAAACTTTAAGAAGTCATTCATGTTTATTACTTGATTTACAGCTGACAAGCAAAGGGAGGAGCACAAAAGATGGCAATCATGTCTGACTTTACACACTGGCATTTCCCAAGTCCGCCAGCAGAGGGTACTGCGACCACCCCCACTCGGGCTGCACTCTACTGGTGACTAGGTGGCTGCAAGCTGAGCCACAGGTGTGGAGCACGGAGCACCACGCCACACACCTGCAGGCAGAGAACACTGAGGGTCCTGATTCCAGAAGTCAGAAGGTGATATGAGTCCACTCAGCGTTAATCACATTCTAGAATCATCAGAAAAAATAACAAGACTTGAATACTGAATAAACTATGTCTTTATAGACTTTTTTAAATTTTTTAAAATTTTGCAGTACTCGGGATCGAACTCACAACCTTGCACTTGGAAGGTAGGTGTAGTGCCATTATAAGTTGCCTTTATCCTACTTCCTGCCTTGCCAAAGCCGAAAGTCAAGGGCAACAGCACAAAACTTTTTTTAAAAATATGACTTTAACAATAGTCATTAGCTTCTTCCCAAAGATCCATGGCTAAGGCTATTTACATAGATTTGGGGTCCTCATAATTCAGGAAAACTTTATTTTATTTTTATTTTTTCCGGTACTGGTGACTGAACTCAGGACCTTGTGCTTGCTAGGCTGGTGCAGTGCCACTGAGCTAAATCCCCAGCCTGAGACCTTTAAATTCTGAGCTCACAAAAGTTGTCGCTCCTACTAGATAATAGGATATTCAGAAATACCTGAGATTTAATTACTTAAAACTGCCAAAGAAAGAATTAAGAAACAAAGAAACACTATGGACTGGGATTTCCCATACTGGCAAGAAAGCACATACCAAATGATCCTACAGAAGGACTAAAACATGACACAGGTAGGCTGGGGAGCCTGTTGTACGGCTCTAGTTCTTCCCACACAGACAGGCAATTCTTATATGACAGGTTCCCAGGCTGTGCCAAGTGATTTTAGGTAGAGACTGCAGAAGCAGCAAAACCCAGTTTTAAGATGGGATTCATTTCTACAGAATAACATGTACCAGTCTATAATTTCTGGTTCAGACAGAACATTTATAATCAATCTAATTTCAAAACCTAAGTTTGGTTTTGTTTAGTCAGATGTGTTGATCTGGCTGCTAAACACCCATTCTGCCTCCACCGATTATCGAGGCATTGACTATAAAAAAGTATACAAATTATACTTGACATAGAACACTACAAAAATCTAGTTCAATTTCTAGTGGTTTACAAAATGCATAAACCTGATAATTTAACACTGCACCTCTCCCTGTCTCCACATTTTCCTACTCTGATATTGAGGTTTAAATGTCTAAACAACAAGAAGATGTATTTGTTAAGAGAACAAATGAATAGCTTTAAGAACTGACTAAAGGAAGCACCCAGAGTTATTTTATATAGTAGAAATTCAAGTGCTATCTTTTTAAAAAAATGAATTGGGAGATTTAGAAATTTTTTTTTTTTTTTTTTTTTTAGGTTTTTGGAGACAGGGTCTCGCTTTGTGGTTCAGGCTGGCCCTGAGCTCAGCCTCAAACTCACATCACAGCAATCCTCCTGCCTCTGCCTCCCGAGTGCTGGGATGACAGGCGTGAGCCACCACGCCCGGCACTGTGGTATGTGGTGCTGGTTGCTGCTGGGGTGAGTCTCCACACCCAGTATTGTTATGTGGTTACCGGGGAATCGAACCCGGGTCCTTGCGCTTGCGAGACAGGCGCCGGAACCACTGAGCTAACTCCCCGGCCCGAGATTTAGAAATTTTAAACATCAGAAATTCTGCTGTTTTAGTGCCTGACCCACTCAGGGACACAAACTGACCTATACCTTCTAAATGTGTACGAAGATTTAAGACTGGGTGGAGGAGAAAAGAAGATGCTTCATCATCATCTGTTCTCAAGAAATCTATTTTGAAGTGTTACTGGAAGATTCTAAAAAGCAGGAAAATTCACACATTCTCACCACTGCATGTGTGTTAGTTTTTCTACACTTTTGAGCATGACCTCTTTTACACAGGAGGAAAAGTGCAGGCAAAAAGAGGAGGGACACTTCCTGTTCCCACCCCAACTCAGGTAAGCAGGGAATAGAACAGGCAAGAAGAATTTTTCAGAAAATTGCCTTTCAACTGAGTCAGGTTAAAGGAGGTAAAATATTTGCAAATTAAGCAGGAAAAGACCAAGTGATATATCTATTTTTATCAACAAAAGAACGTCATCTCTTTCGTCTCCCCACCACAGCCTTTTCTCCCGAACGTTTACACAGAGCCACATCACCTGGCCAGAAGCAATCCCACTGGCAGCCCACTATACAGGCTGTTTCCTCCCAGGACAGCTTTGTGCCACTCTGCTGAACGCCCTAACCTTACAGTCTTGCCTTGTTATTTTAGTTAGTACAAAAAGAACCCTAGAGAAAAAGAAGTTTTACCTTTCTCATTAAAAAGTTCATTCTCTAATTCCACAGATACCAAGAATGAGGCAGATATGTTTTAATACACATTAGGTAAAAAATCAAAACAACAGATACTTTCAAAACAAGCACCTGGGTTTTACTTCAGTTGATAATAATTTAATGTGCCTGAGAACTATTGTGCAAATACATGTCATCTTCATTAAAAATATGCATAGTGCACTCTGGAAAAAGTTGCAACCAACTTTCCTTACAAAAAATTAAATATATAAATATACGACATAATCTAATTCCTATAGATTGCACTTCTGGTTTAACCCTTCCAGCTTCTAAGGAAATCTGAAAGACAATTATGTTGTATTCCTTGGGTGCTGTATTACCCAGAAAAAATATAAAAACAAAGTTTCTTGGTTCTGAATGACTTACATTTTTCTTCTTAAAGTAAATCTCTTCTATCCTTTATCCATTTTTTTTTTTTTTTTTATGGTACCAGGGATCGAACCCATGACCTTATGTGTGCAAGGCAGGCGATATGCCACTGAATTAAGTCCCCAGCCTCCATGGTTTTTTTGATGCTGTATAAAAGTACAAATTTTAAAAATGAACTTTTAGTAATCTTAAATACATAGTAATTTAGATGGTATCTGCACCTCAGTGGCTCAAAGATCTGAAAACAGAAAGGAAAAGTCTCTTGCTAGTGCTGTGCACACCAACAAACCAGACATGTGGTTTAATTGGACATCACAGGTCTCACCGCCCTGCATACCTGCCTGTAGAGTGGCTTCCCCCTGGAGCAGCCCAGCTGCTCTGTCCTCTTCCTGTCCTAGGCAAGTCCCCTGGTCAACTCACCAGAAGGGAAGATATTTCTGGTAGGTTTCAACATTCTATAATTTATTTTCTATTCAGTTTTTACTTTCAAGACAAGAAAGCTCAACTGCATGAGGGTAAAAAACCTTTCGTTTTCCTGTGTCTAGACACTCCAAACCCATTCATTTATACTTTCAATTTAACAGAATTCATCTGTCAGGACCTCCCCCCAGCTTTGTTCCCAACCTTTCACGTCCCTCTCTCAACATCCACAACCTTCCGCAACGTTCCTTTCTTCTCTAGGCAGACCACACAAGTCAGTGCACATTTGCCTTTCCCGTGTCATCCAATACAATAGGTCAGTCAGCACTGGCCTAGTCTTCCTTCAGGGCGTCCATTCTCTGGGTGGGTGTGCAAACCAGGACACCAAAGTTTCCCATCATAACTGGAAGACTCTGATTTCTCCTCAGCCCACCCAATAAACTGCTACCGGCACTTAAATACACAGCAGAGTCTGTTCTCTGAAGACCAACATCTGCCCCTTGGCTCTTCCCATCCTCCTGTGCACTGGGGGCCTTGACCACTCTGGCTATGCCTAGCCTCTTCAGCCTGTCCACAAGATTCATCTTCAGTTGCCCCACATCAGGAGGGTTCCGGGAAGGTCTCAAGCCATACATCTCCTGGAGGAATGTCTCAGCTGGTCGAGAAGCCAAAAAGTTTTCAGAGAGATGCACTCGGGGCTCAAAGGACAGAGGGGAGGCACATGGTGAGTGAGAAGGGGAATTTGGCGGTGTGCAAGGTGTGGGCAAAGCTTTGGGGAGGGGCTGCAGAAGGAGTTTCTTGGATGCTGGGCTGTGGTACACTTTAGCAGAGATGCCCCGCTCTTGTAGAAGTCGGGCCAAGCCCACAGTGCTACTAAAGGTTGTTGTAGAGTCTCGTCGGTTGGTGATGGACTCACCGACACTGAGCTGGTAGGACAAGACTGGGGAGTTCACAGCTGTGCTTGCTGAGCTGTTCTCGCTACTCCCACACGACAGTAAAGGGAACCCAGAGCTGTGGGAAAAAATGGCACAGAGTTTAAGACTAAAAGTAATCACAAGCAGGTATTCACTTTTTATTAGTATCTTCATTGTATAAAGCAAAATACAAACCAGGAAACAATAACCCAGGGGTAAACAACTCTTCAGGATTTTAGAAACAGCAAGCTTTTATAATAAGCCCCCAAATGGTAAGATATTTATTTATTTATTTACTTCTTATTGAGACAGGGTTTTGCTTTTGTAGTTCAGGCTGGCCCTGAGCTCATCCTTGAACTCACAGCAATCCTCCTTCTCTGCCTCGCAAGTGCTGGGATTATAGGCGTGAGCCACCATGCCCAGCATTGTGGTTTCTGGTACTGACTGCTGGTGGGTGTGAGTTTCCACAGCTGGCATTATTGTATGTGGTTACTGGGGATCAAACATAGGCCCTTGCACTTGTAAGGCAGGTGCTGGAACCACTGAGCTAAATCCCCGGCCTCTAAGATCTTTATTTCTATTTGTTAAGTTTTATATCACTGAGCAAAAACAAATGTCTATTAAATTTCTACTTGTGTCAAGAAATTGTAATTTCAAACAATGCTAATATCCACTGGACCATGACTTGGAATATGTGTTTCTAAGAAATTAAACATAATTAAAAGCTTTGATAGCAATTAGGAGTATTTCTTCTTATTCTATATTAAGAAGAAAATTCAAATCATGTACTGAAAGGAATGGAATGCACAGAGTTCATTTTTTTTTTTTTTTTTAATTTTTTGAGACAGGGTCTCGCTTTGTAGTTCAGGCTGGCCCTGAGCTCAGCCTCAAACTCACATCACAGCAATCCTCTTGCCTCTGCCTCCCGAGTGCTAGGATGACAGGCGTGAGCTACCATTCCTGGGACTGTGGTATGTGGTACTGATTGCTGCTGGGCATGATTCTCCATGCCCAGTATTGTATGTGGTTACCAGGGGATCGAAGCCTGGTCCTTGCACTTGCAAGACAAGACGCCAGAACCACTGAGCTAAATCCCCGGCCCTATACCGTGATTTTTAAAGATTATGAATAAAATACAAGTTTAAGAGTGGTAACATTTCTAGAAAAAAATTCATTTAAGCACATTTTACTCAGGTTAAATCAACTGGACTAAGAACTTCTGATCTGGCGCAGCCAATATACTAGGTGATCAGTCTCTAAATTTCCTCTTCCCATTTCACTGTAAAACTGTCCAACCTGTTCCAACTGTTCATCTGATGGCATCAACTTACACTAAAAAGCCTTTTGAGAACCTATTTTATAAGACTTATCTTGGTGACTGTAAGAAAAATATGGGTATATTTATTATAGAGCTTACTGGCTCTGAACAACTGATCTGCTATGTGAATCATGCCTGTATTTTCCTCTACACTGACTAAAAAGTTAAGACCCACATCCATGGGTCACCTTTGCAGGTATTTCAAAACTTTCTTACCGTATGTATACTACAGTTTATTCTTCAACCCTCTGTATCTTTGCTCTTGGCCTCTCTTTGTATCATCTTCTTTTTCAAGTTCTAGTTAATGAAGTAGTGCACTGAGCAGAAGTACCTCTATCTTCTTCTGCTGTGTGAACTCACTCTACTCTTCCCCCCTTGGGAAAGGAATGTATCTCAAGATAAGTAGATTGTGATAGACCATTCCTTGATTAATTAATAATAAGCAGAACTCCTGCAGATGCAAGGATAAAAACAAAAGTACTTTCTGTTGAGAAACAAACACTTTCTACCTTAGGTTGTAAAAATGAGGCACTTACCTAACCTGGCCTGAACTTATGAAATGGAAAGTTCTTTGTGCTGCCTTTGTGATTTACTGTCTCTGTGGTTTTGTTTTTAAAAAACCTCTGGAAATCTTCTGTTTGGCATCAACAGTCTTTGAGCACTAGGCTGTTCCTGATTGCTGGCTAACTAAAGGACTCTTAATTTGGACTAGTATGGTATCAGTTTGTCTTGCTGGGTTAGATATAACAGTTAACATCCTTACCAAAGTCAATATACTTGTGAAAGCACCCTTAGCTTCTTCTGGGTCTTGGTAAGATAGAAATAGCTTCATAGTATCATAAATGCTAGAAGTGGCTTTGGTCTGGGGTGAAATAGCTGAACTAGCCTGTAGGATGGGCCTGCTCACACCCAGTAACTACAGGATGAGGCTTGGCTATGTCGAGAATCAACAACGTGATTTACAGTAGGGGTTTTGGGTCATGTGGTACTAGTTGTCCTGGAGGCAGAAGCCTCAATCACAATAAAAACTTTGACATTCTTGCTTGGGTCAGTTTCTCTGGTTCCATGCACACACATCAGTGTCAAGAGAGTAATAAATTCCAAGGACAAAAAAAAATTCACATGTACAATCCTCAGAAACTGTCCTGTCATTTCTTCTTTGGATAATTTCATCCTGTATCTTTTCCTTACAGGAGCTGCCCCAAGTGCCACGTCTGAGTTCCACTGAAAGGTCCTGGGAATTTGTACATGGTATCAGAAGTGTCATGTGCAAAGGCCAGTCCCTCATATCTTGCAATCTGCCAATCTCTGAATACAGCTTATGCTACAGTGTTAGCTAGCTGAGTCTGCCCTTGGACCAATAACTTCAACTTTTATCCTCCATTTCTTAATTTAAAAAACATATACTCAGTATGTCCTTTCTGTTTCAAAGAGTTACAGTGATCAAGTGAGAAAGACCGACATGATGCTCTCAAGAGAAATGACCACTGAACATTAAGACATAAAGTAACTGTAAAAAGATCTACATAAATTTTTGGAACATTTCTACACAGATTTTTGGGGAAAAAATCATTTCACAATTAAACTATGACGACAGCCATCTAAAGCCCAATGCTGCCTTGTGTGAGAGCCAGCTATGGCAGGTCAGCACATAACTCCGTTTTGCCTCTAGTCAAGCTGAGGCCTCAATGATCTTTGATTCTGTGGCGCTCAAAGGCAAGATTACATGGGCTAAAGACATCTTAGTTCCCTGAGAGCCCAGTAGTAACACAAAAGGGAAAGCTTTTGGTGTTGGGGATTAGCTCAAGAGGTACTGAGCCTACCTTGAAGCCCAACGGCCCAAGTTCAATCCTCCATACCAGGAAAAAAAAAAAAAGAAAAGTCTCACCTAGGGAAGGGTGAGCTCAGCCATCCCACCTACTTTCTGGAAAAACGTTTCCTCCTTTTCACTCTCATCTGCATGAGATTTGCATCTTCATAAGATCAAAGACAAGATCACCGCTGCTCCCTAAGTCAGTCACTCAATGATCCTTCCCAGGATTGTGTGTACCCAATAAATACTGGCTATCAGGGAGAGTCTTGTCATTGCCCACTCTGAGAAACTGACCTCCCACTTGCCCATAACCCTTGAAATTATGAAAGTCTCTGATTTTTTTCCTCTTTGGCCCTGCAGTTCTCCTTTCTATGCAGTAGGTGGGGAAATCAGCCTCTGAAAAGGCCCCAGATTTTTTAGGCCTTTTTTTTTTTTTTTTTACCTTGGGGTAACCTGAGTGACATCAGAGGGATGCAATATCCTACAGGTGGTGAAGGTGAACGTTGAGTTTGTGCACGACAGACACTTCCCCGGGTTTGAGGTCGAAACTGAAATTGATTTTTAGGGTGCCAAATACAAAATTGAAAGACTAGGTTAATAGTGTAAAAAGCTCAGCATTATTCATTACTAACATAACATTTATCAACTTCCTTTGTAGTAAAAGTCCCTAAGTACGGAAATGAAATATACATAGATTATATTAGTATTAACTAGCTACTGTATAGATGAATCCTTCAAAACTTTAAAATTGTAAGTAAAAGGCATAAAATATAAATGAGAGAAAATCAGGCTCTGAAAAAACATTAAAAACAATACCAACAACAATAACACCTAGTCATTCTAATGTGCTCAGCTTTGGTCTTCAAACATGGTCTGTTGACTGTGGACAACTCAGAAGTCAGAATTACTTTCATAGCAGGGCTAGGAGGGTCCCTTTCTTTTTGATGGGGTGGACATTTGCATTCTTAGTACAAAAACAGCAATATGTCAAAGTGCTGGCTTCTTACCAGGAATCAAGGGTGACATCAGATTACATTTACATTTGTCACTGTTACAAACTCAGAGTATGTAAAAAAGACAGGTTTACCAATAATGTCAATGAAGAGGTAAAAATTACCTTTCAATCTTTTTGGGGGGGTGTGTGGTTTGAGACAGGGTCTCACCATATAGTTCAGACAGGCTTTAAACATACTATGTAGCTCAGGCTGGCCTTGAACTCAGTGATCCTATCTTGGCCTCCCAAGTACTAGTGTTTACAGGCATGTGCTGCCATGCCTACCCAATCTTTGCTGAGATTGTACCAAACATTCATGCATACCAAGCCTTCTGGGCCAGTAATATTGAGATCTATACAGGATCTTAATCACTACTGTACAAACCATGTGAATATTCAGATAGTCTCCATTCTTTGCTTCAAACCAGCAAAATTTTTACAACATTTAAAAATAACTAGAAATAAATAAAACTATAAAGTAAAGTCCTCAGGGTGGTGCAACTGTCATCTCAGCACTCTGGCAGTCTGTTTTGGGATTCATAAGTTGCAGCTCAGCCTGGGTAATTATCTCAAAATAAAAGGGCTGTACATACTGCTCACTGGAAAGGGTTCAATACCCAGTTAAATTTTCTTTCCCTATTTTATTTTCAATTCTGTCTACAGTGCTATTTAAATAAAAATACTACAATATAATAAAAGAAAATTACTGTGTCAGTGCCTCAGCCCATGCAGCCCAATATTATATAGAGAAAAAATACCTCTCTGGTTTTTTTGTTCTTTTACAGTTCAATTTTTTTTTTTTTTTTTGAGACAGGGTCTTGTTTTGTAGTTCAGGCTGGCCCTGAGCTCAGCCTCTAACTCACATCACAGCAATCCTCCTGCCTGTCTGCTTCCCAGTGCTGGGGTTATAGGCGTGAGCCACCACTGCCCGCACTGTGGTATGTGGTACTGATTGCTGCTGGGTGTGAGTCTCCACACCTAGTATTGTGTGGTTACCGGGATCAAACCCTGGGCCCTTGCGCTTGTAAAACAGGCACTGGAACCACTGAGCTAAATCCCCGGCCCCTGCAGTTCAGTTTTTTCTTCCCCAGTAAGTCTTAAATTTTGGTGCCTGAATCTTTTTACTGTGCTGTGCAAAGAGAGGAAATATGCCCTAAACATCCTGCTGCACACAGGGATAACTATCTGGAGAACAAGCACTTGCAGTTGACTTGAAATTTTGTCTCAACAGAACACTATTTGTATTTGAAAAAAAACAACAGAAAAGTTAGTTAGAATAGGGTATTTGACATTTTCTTAAAAATGAATGTAATGAGCATTATCTCTCTAAGAGAAATTTAAAAAGCTAATTTTAATGTAACAAAGCATAAAAATTCACTGATAGGATTTTAGTAGCGCAATGCTACAAATGTAGCAAGATTTGATGAACTCCCAGTATCAAATATCATAAATATCTGAAAAGACTATCAAAATACTCTTTGATTTTAAAGCTATGTTCTATAAAACTGTATTTTCTTCCTACTATTCAACCAAAACATCACACTGAAATAGACTAACTGTGGAAACTTATGAGAATCTTAATAATTCAGCTGTATTCTAGGTAAGAGTTAGAAGTTTGAAAATTCATAGAACAAAGATATTTTTCTCATTCTTTAAAAAATATAGCTACTTTCCTAATATTTGTGTAGCAGTTACTTATAATTTAAAATATTTTTAAATAAGTTAGTATTTTAATAATTCCTTTGTTTTGATTTCTTATGTAGTAAATAGCAACATATAAACCCAATATAGATGAACCTTCTGGAATTCTCAAAGATTATTAATATAAAAATCCTGAGACCAAAAAGTTTGTGAACCACTGACCAAACTGATCTCTGTTAAATCTACTTGTGCAGGCTGGTTAAGATAAAGTGAAGAGTGGTATAAATTTTCATTATAATAACAATATATTAATATTACATATGAGATATTGTAGCACAATAATAGTAGTCATATATTTAATATTGAGTACACTCCAGTGAGGTGAAATAGAGGTAGCTAGCTGACCACAGTATGAACGCAAAGTACTTTTAGTTACTAGGCCACACTCAACCAAGCTCTCTTCTCACCTGTATCAGGTCCATCTGCTGAACTGACAGGTGGCAGAAAGATCCCGACTACTGGCTTGGATACTTCAGCTTTCTGCTCCACTTGATGAGGCTGCTGAACCTGAAAAGTGATTCCCTCTTCTTCATCCTCCTCTAAGTCTGAGAGGTGATAGATGGTAGTAGTATCCTTGGGCAACTGGGTAAAGCCTTTAGTAATGACACCTGGTCGTGTGTCAAGAATGGTCCCCAAATTTGGTTGTGCAAGCTGCTGCCAGTGGTGTAGAGTTTGTGATCCTGAATGTGGAAGCCAAAAGGGAATAAAGAGAGGTATTTTGTTAAAATTTGCAAACTGAAGTTCTCTGTGGAAAACTGACCAGGTGAAGACATGAATAATCTCTGTCTTCTAAAAGTAACTTTAAAAAGGATTTCCAAGAAGGAGACAAACAACCTAGAAGACACTCTTCATAGGAACCAGGACGGAGACTGTGACAGTGTGCACCTTGGGGGGGAGGAGCTTTCCAGGTAATAAAAAAATCAATATTCCCCTGGCCTAGAACAAGGCATGTCAACATGGAAGTCAAAAGCCAGGGTCCAATGCTGGAAGACAAATCAGATTTTCAACAGTTTGTTTCTGTAGATCCTTATCTTGCTCAAGATTCTCCTTCCTCTGGGTTCCAGGGAATTCAGGAAATGGAGATGATAATGAGGACATATCCCTTGCTTCTATTCTAAGGCACTTGGATGCATGACCATTCCAAGCACTTGCACCAGAAATGCACTGAATTAAGTCACCATGGTCACTTCATCCTAAAAATGGCAACTGACAAATACCTGCATCAAATGAGGTATAACACCTGAGTTTGTGGGGTCCTTCTAGGTTATCCACTCAACTTTTACAGAATAGTTTTATGACAATGTCAGAAAAAGATTCAAAGATTGTCAATATTCCACAAAACAAAGTGTAATTTCAAGTTCTTAGAAAGGAAACAACTGAAAGAAGAAAAAGGCAGGCAGACACACCTCTAGGTCAATTATATTTCTCGAGTACTGTGGTTTAGATCTAGACTATCCCCCCAAATCCTCATACAGTCAGAGGTACAGCTTCTGGAATGTGACTGGATTGTGGTGGCACTACACTCATCTGTGGGTCATCATGCACTAAGAAGGTTAGCAGCTGAGTGCTGTTGGAAGGCAAGGCCTAGGTAGCTCACACCAGGGGTGAGACCTGGATGAGAAGGTTCCTTTTCTCCCTGTTTCCAATGCCATGACTTGAGCGGCTTTCTTCCTCTAAATCCTTTCCTCATGTTCTTCCTGCCTAGGAGTTGGCCAACCATGCAGGGACTGACTTCTGAAACTGTGAGACAAAATAAACTTCTTCCTTAAATTGTAGGTGTCAGGGTCTATGTCTCAGTGGCAAGGAAAGTGTCCAAAACATTGTGTTAAAAATGTTTCTAAAGGGCTGGGGATTTAGCTCAGTGGTTCTGGCGCCTGTCTTGCAAGCGCAAGGGCCCGGGTTCGATTCCCCGGTAAACACATACAATACTGGGCGTGGAGACTCACACATACCACAGTGCCGGGTGCCACATACCACAGTGCTGGGTATGGTGGCTCATGCCTGTAATCCCAGCATTCGGGAGGCAGAGGCAGGAGGATTGCTGTGATGTGAGTTTGAGGCTGAGCTCAGGGCCAGCCTGAACTACAAAGCGAGACCCTCTCTCAAAAAACCTAAAAAAAAAAAAAAATATGTTTCTAAAAAGGAAGGTAGATATGAAGTATTAGCTTTATATCACTGTAATTTATCATATTCTCTTTATCATGGAAAATATTATCAGTGATATTCCTTAGCAAAGGACAAGAAATATTCCTCTTCCCCTTTCACATATATATGAAAAATATCAGTGAACTGATAGCTGAGGACTTAAGAGAAAGCAGACCTCTTTCTTTACAAATTTTCCAAGCATTTTAATGTACAACTGTCCAAATAGCAAGATTTAAGGACAACAAAGGATCCACACATAGTATTCTTTTTTTTTTTTTGAGACAGGGTCTTGCTTTGTAGCTTAGCCTGGTCCTGAAGTTGGCCTCAAACTCACCGCAATCCTGCCTCTGCCTCCAGAGTGCTGGGATTACAGGTGCGAGTCAACATGCCCAGCATTGTTGTATGTGGTTACCCGGGATAGAACCTGGGACTTTGGACTTGTAAGGCAGGTGTCAGAACCACTGAGCTAAATCCCCAGACCTACACATTGTACCCTTATTACAACATCAATCTCAATACTAGGGAAAGGAAAGCCCAGTAAACTGTATGGCTTGGAAAGGGTCCTTAAAGACTCACCTTCAAGGGGTTTGACAATCTGCAATTTTTCTGGCATAAACCCTCGAAGGCAACTGGCACCGCTCTCTGACTGGTCAGTGCACATGGAGGTAAGGCTCTCTGTGGGGGTGTCACAGCCACTAACTCCTTCTTTCCGGTCAGCCAGAACCTGGATCTTCCGTTCCCACTCTTCAGCAAAGAACTGCTTCTCACTGAAGTAATTCTGCCGACGCAGGCTGAGACGATGTAGTGCTACAGCCAAGTCACTATCTTCATAGGGTTCTGGTTGGCTCATGGGCCGAGCACTGCTATGGGAAAATTACATGTGCTGATTAGATCCAAGGTAGGGAGTATGGTCCAGACCCTTCCTGCCACATAGTAAACAGCAGGAGATTAGTCTTTAAAGTGAGGTATTTTCTTAGCTATGTGGAATACAGAAATAATAACTACAAACCCAATCACCAGCATACTTTATATCTCTTTATTCTTTCCCAGTACTGGTGGTTGAACTCAGGGCCATAGCACTGAGCTAGATTCCTAGTATTTTTTTCTTTTTTTCTTTTCTGAGACAGGGTCTTGCTAAGTCTCTATGTTGCCCATAGTGACCCTCCTGCTTCAACCTCCCAGGTGCTGGGATTACAGCCATAAATAACTTTATAGATCACTTTAAACTACTTCAGAGAGAAAAGCAATGTATTTTCTTCACTTTAAATTACTTCAGAGAGGAAAACTATGTATTTTATTCACTTAGTATGCTATGTTTGTTAACTTTTCTATTTCATCTATGAAATTACATATATGTCCATCAATATATTTAGATTAGGTGATCATAAAAGTAAATATTCTCATTATTTCATTGAATCTACCACTGATTGGAAGATATGCTATTATTTTATGAAGGAAAAATGCTTCCCAATAAACTATTATATACAATCAGCTGAAAAACAATTTAGAAAACATTAATATGTGGAAAAAGTCTGCTTTGGGCCATTGAATTCTCCACAAACATTGTAGAAAGTTAAAAGCAAACAATATCTGCATAATACTACATTTTCATAGTCTTCTAGTGTACATTTTTCATATTTCAACATTTTGAAATTGGGAAAGTATCTTAAAACTGACACTAGGTGGGCTGGAGTTTTAGCTCAGTGGTTCCAGTGTCTGTCTTGCAAACGCAAGGGCCGGGGTTCAATCACGGGCAACCACATACAACAATACTGGGTGGGGAGACTCTCGCTCACTGGCAATCAGTACCACATACCACAGTGCCAAGCGTGGTGGCTCATGCCTGTAATCCCAGCACTTGGGAAGCAGAGGCAGGAGGACTGCTGTGAGTTTGAGGCTAAGCTCAGGGCTGGCCTGTACTACACAGTGAGACCCTGTCTCAAAAACAAACAAACAAACAAACAACAACAAAAGAACAAACTAAAAACCTGACACTGGAGGAGGGGCTACAGCTGCTCCTGGCTATCGTGTTTCCCTGAGATCCTAACACACCTGGGTACAGTGAGGGCTACCTGACACATAAGGTTCCTGGGGTTCAGAATACTGCTCAGGATAGACTGGGTAATGTGTCAAGACCTCACAAGTAGACTTCTGCATCTGAAAGTGACTTCCTCAAGATCCCAACATCTATCTTTCAAAGGCTTTTGACTGACTTTCACATAGAGTGGTTTAAGCTCTAATTTATGGAATTCAATAAATTAATGGAAAGAAGTCTAATGTAAACAAATAAGAAATTAAGAGCTACTTTGTACTTGGCAGTGTATACTTAAACTTAAATATTAAGTCCCCAAATGAACAAAATGATGGAGATTATGAACACTGGTCACTGATGCATTTATGCTAATGACCAAACTGATTCAAACAATTTAAACTTTGAATATGAAGCTTTATACATATTTGCAACACTGTAGTAGTAAAGAATTCTGAAATTAAAGACAAGCTCTGTTTTGAATTCTTTAATAAGTTTTTCCATTCTAATAAATTTTATTAAATCAACTATGCAGCCTACAAATAATGAAGCAGGGCATTAAAACTGAATGAAAACTGACAGGGCAGGGGATTTAGCTCAGTGGTTCTGGCGCCTGTCTTGCAAGCCCAAGGACCGGGCTTCGATCCCCGGTTAACCACATACAATACTGGGTGTGGAGACTCACCCCAGCAGCAATCAGTACCACATACCACAGTGCCCGGCGTGGTGGCTCATGCCTGTAATCCCAGCACTCAGGAGGCAGAGGCAGGAGGATTGCTGTGACATGAGTTTGAGGCTGAGCTCAGGGTCAGCCTGAACCACAAAAGCAAGACCCTGTCTCAAAAAAAAAAAAAAGAAAAGAAAACTGACAATTCCAGAACTTCATGGTACAATAGAGAGAAATGCTTGAATTTGAGCATATGACCTTCATACACCAACACCATATCAAATGCAAAATCCCATGGCCAGGGATTTAGCTAAGAGGTATTGCACCTGCCTTGCAAAGACAAGGTCCCGAGTTTGATCCCTGGTATGGGGAAAAAAAGGAAACGAACAATCTCTGCCATAGTGTGTTTCTTACTCTGAAACCTCCTTGGAGTTGCTCCTGTGGCCCAGCAGTGTTCCATCCTCTGTCTGTTGTACAACAGACTCAAAAGGTTTTGTTGTCATGATGACACTTGAATGGTTGGACCCAGGGATGGGTAGCAGAGCTGTAACTGGGATGTAGCGGGCCCGTGTGTCATTGGCAACCCTGACAGTATCAAATACCCGTTTTTGTTGGGCTCTGTAAAAAACAGAATTATTCATTACTATTACTACTCACCAGCAGAGTGCTTTATAAGAGTCACTGTGTGCAGTTCTATAGAAAATATACTTCAGAATAAAAGAACTCTGTTGTAAGGACAGTGTGTGGGAAAAATTCATTGGTAAACAAATTTATTACCTGATTTCACAATACCACTTAGGAATGTGGTTTTTATTTTTCTTAATGATGCTGCAGTTCAAACCTAAGGCTTTGCACACATGAGGGGAGTGCTCTACCACTGATCTGTATCCCTGTCACTGTGAATTCTTACAACATGACCTTTACTTACTTTTGAGTAAAGAAAGAAGATTCTTCATCTAAAATCAACTTTTTACGCATGGTCCCTTCAATCTCAGCTGCCAAAGATTCCTTAAAAAAAAAAAAAAAAGAGCTTGAGATGCCTAAAGTGATTATTGAACTTAAACTGATTAATAGAGTCTCTCTAGGCCTGTATTTTTGGTGTTATAATAAAACACACACACAGTGATGGCATAAATTTCAGGGAATAAAAAAGACATATGGAAATTAACTTTTAAGCAAGAACCAACTATTTTTTCATATAATATTTTTACAAGAATGAATTGGAAAAATCAGTACGATAGATACAAAAATACCTTGCACACAGATGCACAAAAAAAAAAAAAAAGACAAAAAGGCCATAAATCAAGTGTATGTGTTATCAGGGATCAAACTCACAGCTTTGTGCTTGTAAGGTAGATGGCAGAACTACTGACCTAAATCCCTGGCCCATCCAAGTACTGATTGTGATTCTGTGATTCTTCTTGCTTTTCTAATTTCTAACATAGCCATAGGAAAGATGTAGTTTTTATTATATTAGGAAAACAAATTAAAAATCTGTGACTTTCCTTTTCCCCTAATTAAGAGATGAGGACTCAGTGGATGTGTCCGATACGCACCGTGGAGCTGAACTGAGGATGACAGGGATTGGGACACTGGTGGCAGCTCGTGGTTTTTAAGACAGACGGGTGGAAAGATAGAGTGTATGCTCAGTGTGGGGGTCTGCATGAAACACACTGCTGAGTTTCCCAGTTCTACCCACTGAGAGGGAAGCAATAGTGCTCAAACGACAACAGGTACACACATCTACCTCCTGGTCTGGGACTCAAAACATATTCCTCAAAACATGTTAGCAGAGTTCACAGGAAAATGGCTGATTCCAGGGCTAGGGATTCCACTGGCCATATCCGGTACAATGTGTGTATCAACTAATAATAATGGCTCATAATCCACTGAATAATATAGGAATGCATAATCACACCAATATAACTAAATGAACAATGAACACAAGTGGCAGAAGAGGTCTTATAAAAGAAGCCCTTAATGTTGAAAAATGATGGAATTTGAAATTTGGACTTGCTCCTGTGAGAGGGAGACTGTGATAATCCTTGAGCATCCTCTAGATTGCCCTTGTTTTCAATAAACATGCACTGAATAGACATGGAGGTGAATGGTATATGAGAGTTCTTTGTATTATTTTTAGAAATTTATTCTACGTTTAACATCATTTCAAAATAAAAAATTGGACAACAAAACTGCTGCTCCTGTAGTCTTAAGAAAATATACTAAAATTTACAGTATTAGTCTTTTAAAAAATTTCACAGGAGGGCCTGGGATATAGCTCAGTGGCACAGTGTCTTCCTGGTAAGCATTAAGTTCTACATTCGTTTTCTGGTACCAAAATCAAAATCACAGGATTGCACATCAATGTTTACAAAACAGGTTGTAAAAATAACTGAGACACTGTTACAAATTTTAGCTTAGACTGAGAAGTTTCTTATCAATAAAAAAACGAATGAGCCAGGGATTTAGCTTCTGGTGCCTGCCTTGCAAGCGCAAGCACCAAGGTTCCATCCTGGTAACCACATATAACAATGCCAGCTATGGAGACTCATGCCCATCAGCAGTCAGTACCACATACCACAGTGCCAGGCATAGTAGCTCACACCTGTAATCCCAGCATTTGGGAGGCAGAGGCAAGAGGATTGCTGTGAGTTCGAGGCTGAGCTCAGGGCCAGCCTGAACTACAAAGCAAGACCCTGTCTAAAACCAAAAACACCTAAAAATAGTATCATTAATGATTAAACATACTTCCTGTTACAGAGGGCTCACACTCTAACTGGAATTAAACATATCAGGAAATTTAAGATTTACTGAAATAGGTTATAAGTTTCAGTTCTTCGGTACAGTTTAAACAAGAGAGTCAAGAGGCCTAGGGTTGTATCCTTGGTTCAGGAGCTGAATAGTACACAGATTTCAATCTAACTTTCTGATAGTTCTTCAATAAATAAGAACAAAGGAAGATGCAGACATACAAATATAGAACAAATTATGTTCTGTCTTCTTGAGATACTGTATGACAGCATAAACCATATCACTATCAGGACAATTTTATTTTAACATGCTTCCTTAGTTCCTCACCCCAGTAAAAGGTCCATAGGACTGGGAGAAGTAGAGATGAGCAGCAGGGCCAGATCTACTACGAAGTTCTTTTATTTCTTCTTGGGATTCGTGTAACATCCCCAGACATTCCATGTTCCTGTCCTGTAACTCATGCAGCTGAAAGAAAGGGCAGTAATGTACTTTATCACTTTCACAAAACAAAAGAAACACATAACCTCTGAGAATAAGTGTTAGGGGCTGGCTTGATCTTGTAAATACCAAGGAAAATAGGAAATAGGAAAACTCTGGAACAAACTATGCAAAGAGAACATATTATTTTAAACTGCCAAGGTTAAGGATGGCTTGCCCATAAATATACAAAAACAGGACCCCCTAAAACCTGAAATGCAGCCAAGACAATTGGAACTGCCAATTCAAAATTTAATGCTTCATACCTCAAAAACTTAAAAAGGAAGTACAACAGCTGTGGTCAAGTTTGGCAAGGTTATTAAGCTTTCCTTTAACGTCAGTCTCAAGTCTGTAAGTGACATGATCAATTCTACATTTGATGTCAGGGTACCGAATCATCTAAGGAAGTAGTTTTCTCCCTTTTGGGGTTTGTGAATCTTGGGATCAGAACCTTCTTGTACAGCTATAAATACAGGTCTGATAAATGAATATATGGTTTTCAACTGAAAAAAATTTCTTTAAATGTACTACAGGTACCTCCTTATTGGAATCACCAGGGCTAGAGAATTTTATTAAAAATATACATTCTAAGTCAGGCATGGTGGCACACACATGTAATCCCAGCACTCAGGATGCAGAGGCAAGAGAATTGTCACAAGTCTGAGACTAGCCTGGGATACATATTGAGTTCAAGGACAGCCTGAACTACATACAGAGTGAGATTCCCCCAAAAAGCACATTTTAGCCTTCATGGTAGAGCTAATAAATTAGAAATTCTTGGTAAGAGAGTTCTGGAAATCTCCATTTAAAACTTGTTCTCTTGAGTGACAGAGATGTATACTACCATGTAATTATATCTAACATAAAAGATATGTAAATAGACAGAAATGAAAAGATTTTTGTTATTTTTCTTGAGAGACATGCAAAAAAATCATCCTATTTTAAAAACTAATGGGCTAGTTAAGGCAGAGTGATAAAGTGTTCCACACTCCTAAGGAATCTCAAAAAATTAAGGTTTTCCTAAAATCAATGACATTGCCATTATTAGTTTTAGAAATAGGGTTTTTAAAATGATTTCCTTCTTACATCTTAAAATTTCACTTTAATCTTTGTTGTTGCTGCTTTTCTTATAGTTAGTAATTCCCCTTTAATAATTCTACCCTCCTGAATCACATAAAATAAAGGAAGAGTTTTTACCTCCATTGTCAGCTGACGCTGGGCATCTTTGGAAGCTTGCAAGTGAAGTCTTAACTCTTCCTTTTCAATAACATGCTAACAACATATGAGAGGAGATATGTGAGGCTTTCCTTCCCATATAAAATGTAGCTACTCTCTTCCTTTTAAGTTTCTTTCTTGGGCCCAGTTTTAAGGACTTATCTTCAAAAATTATAAGTGCA
>PVIR01020704.1:0-30272 GCA_004026965.1 Petromus typicus | reverse complement strand
TTGCTTCAGAAAGTGCTCAGATATATCTATCTTGAATTCATCTACAACATGTCCATTCACTTTCTCTCTATTCACTGACTCTCCACCCTGTACATGACGTTTTTCTGAACTCTGTGGCAAAGAAGTGAGCATGAGAGAAAAAGTGTTAGTCTTCAACAAGGAAGACACATCTGAGTTTACCGACAAGCATGTAAATAATTGTGACTTGTGTCCCTAGGGTCACAAATACTGCTCTGGGAATGACATGATTGGGTTGGTAATGGCATTTCAAGAAAATAATTCTGAGGATGACATTTAAACTCTAAGAACGGGTATGTGTGAAATGCTAAGGAAATGTAGAGAAGGATCACCCCAACTTGGAAGTCTTAGAGGACATCTGTGTCAGAGACATAATTAAAAGACAAAAAGAGAATTAAACCACTCTGATGGAAGAAACAGTCCAGCAGAGAAATGGCATAAATAAAAGAAAGTGACTTAAGGAGCTTGACGGGAGTTACAGCCCCTAGCTGTTCTACTGAGAAGTCTAGAAGTGATATGAGATGAACTGGAGTATGGCTCAGCCTTCTCAGGGAGCACTGCAATTACCACCAATAGAGGCTGGTCTCCTTCTTTCCCATGTTGCCTATTCTGAGACAGTATTTTTGGGTTTTTTTTGTTTTTTGAGACAGCTTTGTAATTCAGCTTGGCCCCGAACTCACTATGTAGCCCAGGCGAGCCTTGAACTCAGCAATCTTCCTGCCTCTGCCTCCCGAGTGCTGAGACTGCAAGCATTAACCAACATGCCCAGTATTGTGTTATGTGGTTATGAGGGATCAAACTCAGGATCTTGCACTTGTCATGCTGACACTGAACCACTGAACTAAATCCCCAGCCCAGCATTTTTAATATAACAAACTTTCCTTTTGAGATGCATACCTGTCTTTTCACCTGCCTGAGTCAAGAACAACTGTTTTTGTTTTATTGCTCCTGAGCAGTGTTTAAACACATTGCTAATGACTTCCAAAATTGTCAAGGAGAGCAAAAGTGTAATAAAAATTTTACAAAGTCTAAGCAATTGATTAAAGATGTAGATTTTATGAAGTAAAATACAGTAATGAGGAATGTCATCTGAAAAGCAACTTTGTAAGTTTATATGACAGTACATAGCAGGGGAGGGCCAGACAGAAAATGGAGAGGGTTGGAATTGAAAAGATATTTGTTTTATGAGATGAGACATTGTTTCATGGAATCGAACTTGTACTTTTACTTCAGGTTTCCAAAGACACAGAGATGGGTTGACAGTATGAAGATGTTGAAGAAGAGAGCTACCACTGTAAACTTACTTCCAGTGAATCAAAATTCTTCTGACATAAGATTTTTGCATAATTACAGTGTTTCATCACTGTCATGGATATTATTCTTTCTGAATCTGTTATGTAGTGACTGTATGGTTACTGATATTTATGTTCAGGGTTGTGCACAACAACTCAGTTAAACCATAGATTTTTCTCTACCATGTGCAAAAGTGAAGGTTAGTGGTTGCTAGCTATTCTCTCTTATTGTCAGTACTTTCTCTACACACTCTAGAGCAGGCTCTGAACTGCTGTGGACACATTTATGACTACTTTATAAGTGGTTCACATTATAAGTCACACCATAAGTCATCATTGGAAATGGAACTAAGTTGTTCTAATAATGAGTGAAATTTAAAAAGCAATAACCTGGTTTTTTTTGAGTAGAAAATACAATCAAATCTCTTTTAGATGATTGATAATGTAAGATATTCATGGTGTTTTGTTTTCATTCATGTAATTTTTACTGGACAGTATTAGAACTATTGGGGTATAGTAGGTGTTGTTTTGCTCCAGAACATATATTTAACATCCAATTCATCAGCTATGGATGTGACCTTATTAGGAGGTAAGATCTTCACAGAAGCACCTTCACAAAGATGAGGTCACACTGAAGTAGGGGAAGCCTAGATACAATGTCTGGTGCTTTTCAAAGATGAGAAAATGAACAAATTGAATCATCCCTGAAACAAAGGAAAAACTATGTGAAGAGGAAACAGAAATGAGAGTTCTATACATTCGATTTCTTCATAAGTCATTAGTGAGAGATTTTATTTTGTTCAAAGTTTTCTAGTTAAAAAGTCTTCTTCATCATAAATGTCTTGAGGTTTCTGTGGGAAGGAAATGAATATTTGACATATTTTGTGTCACCAATGAAGGATCACCCTAGAAAAAGAATCTGTCACTGACACTGGCAGCTCACTGGCTGAGGACCACTTCATGTCCAGACATTGTGTGTCATCCTACCACAGGCCCAGAAGAGGCAAAATTGAAACTAATGAGCAAGAAAAGGGAATGATGCCTATTTTGCCTAATTTAAAAACTATATGTGGCATGACTCTCCCACCGCTTAGTGCACATTTCTGCAGAAATATTACAAACTACTGTTTTTTTCTAAATATAGAAAAAGCTCCCAGTAAATATATCATGCAAACACAAAATTCTCTTCCACACACATAAAATTTTGTCAGTTCTCAGACATACATTGCAAAATATTTTTTCTAAAGATATAAAAATCTATCATCTGACAATTAACACTTATAAATGCCAAACTTTCCTTTTACTTCGGAATATGAGTTCCCTACTCCAGTGCCTTTTATGTTTCAATTGATAAACATATTGTTTTCCAATAATTACATGACATTTTATATGTTTTAATTAGTTATACGTTGCTCTTTTTTTTGCTTGGGGTTTTATACTTCCTGAAATCTGAACAGTAATGAAAGCAGGAAAAAAGGTTGAATAGAAAATTAGTCTGCAAGAATGCCTTTAGGACAATTGGTTAGTGCACTGTGCTGTTTTAATGTAGATGGGGCACATAATACAGGAAGGTGTCTACATCTTACAAAGGGTGGGGAAAGTGTGAGGAGTTGACATCCATTAGCTTTCACTAAGCATCACTCAACATGACATTTTCTAATCTACACCTTCAAATGTATGTGATCCGTTACTTTAATTAAACCTATGTTTACATGTGAGAAATCCATGGATAAATGAAAATATTTTCTAAAACTACAGTTGTTACTATGAAATAGGCAGCTACAAGAAATCAACAGTGATTTACAATTTAAAATGTAAAAAGAAACTAAAGAAAAAGAATCAAAACTTTTCTGAGTTTCTGTCATCTTCATTCTTTACATGAAATCAGTCACCAATTTCTACTTATTATTCCTTTGTATTTTCTTGTATTTCTACATTTTTACCCATTGTCAGTACAGTCTTCCTTTTCTTAAATCTATACTTTGATACCTTATCCCAAATTGATTATAAGAAAGATTTTATAATCACAAGGGACATTATCAGATTTAGTACCTTCTTTTCTAAACGTGGCCACATCTTTTTACTCTTTAAGTCCCTGTTTATTAGTGGAGTCTATAGAATTCTAGGAGGAGTCTCTGGAATTCTGGGAGCTAGGTTTTGTTTTCCATAGTAAGTAAGGACACATCACTGGCTTAGTATATAGGTCTTGAGATCAGGAGGGTTGCTTTGCAAGGAATCCAACGGTGTTATGCAACAAAGAATTTCTTGTCTGTTTTCATGATTTAAATGATTTTTTATGACATCTATTTAAAATTATTTGTTAGTTAATACTTCAATTAAAAAAAACTGTTTTGCACATCTTGAGATACAGTGAATTTTCCAGTTTTTCACAAATATTTACAAGGAAGATATTTTTAAGGTTTTGAGAAAATTGATATTTTCAAAATTATCTTGCTAACAGCCATCCTACTTTTGGATTTTTTTAAGAGAAAATGTTAAATGTTAAATGCCACTCTGATATAATCCAGTCATTCATTGGATTACAATCATACACGATGATTTTTCTTGTACATATTATTGAATTTTTAACATATGCTAGTATAGTCTTTTCTAATCATTTGAAGACAAAAGTACATATTATTCATAATTTCTTACAAATTACTTTCTTGACATGCATTTCTTTAAATTATGAATAAGACATTACATTGTTTGTGTTTGTATTTTTATATTTTACTTCAGGATGATAAAGTATTCATCAGAAAATGTTGGCTATAAAATAAAATTTTATATATAATACACTAGAGAAACTGTTCTGATTCATGACATGGACAAATTATTTTATTTATCTTCTGGGGTCTTTTAAAAATGTCCTTTTATGTCTTGTTTTCCACAGTTTCACAACACGTACTCTGTTTCTGTCAGAGAGGTTGAGTTCCTTTTCACTGAGTGAGTGATCTGTCTTCTCTCTCTGTTTCCTGTCTCTCCAAAGATTCCATTCTTCAAATCTAATCTTTTCTGATTGCTCTACTTTCACCAAGGAATCTATATCTTCAATCTTCTGTACCATGCTTCACAGCACTTTAAGTCATGCTGAATCTTTATTTTTTGTCTGTGTCATCCAAATAACTTTTCATATTCTTGAGGATTAGGATGTAGGAACTCATTTGTAGATTGTTTTATTTCTTGTTTTATGCTCCTCACATTATTTGGTACATGACAGGTGCCTACCTACATTTGTTGATTGATTATTTTTGTGGTTAATGGACATCTCAGTTTTTTCAAGAGAGTGCATTGAAACCAGGTGGAAAGTTTTTGGCAGTGTAAATAGTGAATTGGTGGCTTATATATCCTTGATCTAGTTTATTGATCTACAAACTCAGAACATAGGTTGAGCTTCTCAATCATGTGGCCCATAACTCCTGTGTTCTCTTGGAATATGGATGTGGCTGCCTTCTCTTGATGCCAGACATTTGTGATGAAGGTTAAGTGTTATTACAATTTATCAAAGAAAGCTGGCGCTGTAAAACACAACATTGACCCCGTTGTCTCTTTTAAGGTGTTATTCATTTGAGTTTTGTTACCAACTTCTTGTAACTGCAAAAAAGGAGCCCGAATGACAATTCTATTTCTGATTATTGCTTCTGTTCTATTAACCAACTTCGGTTGTCATAAGATTGGAAGCTTTAATTAGATCACAGAATTATGTGTTGCATTTCATTTGCAGTATTCATAAAGTTTCCATATCCACCAAAACTTTGTACTTTTCTTGTTTATTTCTTTAGACACATTGTAGATTAAAAATTTAATCATGGAACAGTGAAATAAAGAAAAAATAGCCAAGAAAGAAAACAAACAAAGCAAAACCCATCCTTGTATTTTCTTACTTTAATATCATTCCAACTTCAGGCAAAAGACATGGTAATTTGTTTTTGTTTTAATAAGCATCCAATATGTTACCATATAAATATCATGTTCATGACTTCCGTATTCCTGAGATATTATCACAAATAAGTATGTATCCTCTCGTGTTCTATTTGCTTTGGGAAAACTCATAAAAGAATGACCCTATCCAAAATCAAATTTTGTTGCGTAACCTGCCAAAGTCAATTATTACCAGTGAAAGGAGCTGTCAAATATCCTTTGCACTAACTCAAGATCACCTTGAAGCAATTCTAGGAGAGTATCTCAAATAAAATGAATATTTTGGATGCATGATCTCTGACCATGAGAAAAATGTATAAACTACCAAATAATTGATTTACTAAATTATTTTTGTGGTCCTCCATGTGCCAGCACTATTCTAGGAAATAAAGAATGGATCACAGTAGACAAAAACCTAGATTTCCTGTAATTTACCATTGACAAAAGAACAAAAATCTACTTATGTCAGAAAAATATCATGTTATGTTAATGTCATGAAAGGCAAAGTGGTAAATTAAATTTGCAAAGAGTGACAAGGCTACATTATTAAATAGGACTGATAGGTAAAACCTGTCCGAGGTGGCAGCATTTGCCCAAAGTAAAGTAAATCTCAGATACAGAGGAAGCAAGAGGGGTGTCTAAAACAGTGGTGTGGGGGATGGGCTGGAAGAACGGAATAGCCCTGTGGTGCTGACGTCCCTGAAGGTCTTAGGCTGTTTTAGCTGGAATGGAATGAACTGGGGCTCTTTGAGTGGTTACGTCATCGCGTCCGGAAGTATCCCTATGTGAATGTGGAGACAGGTTGGGTGCCATCAGATACGGTTTCAGACTTCCTCCTTTACAAATGAAGCTCTGCAAAATGTGTTTTTTGAGAAGTAAAAGCTGCATTATGTAGGTCTCTGCCGGCTAGTGAACCAAGGCTATTATTCCTCCTTCAGTAAACCTTCAAAATCAATGTATTTAGATAAGGTTTTGTATCGTAGACGGGGATTTGCAGCAGGAAGCTTTGTCTTTGCAGGCAGCTTGGCTTCCAGGATACTACTTCTGGAGAAGCTTGAACCCAAAGGTGGTTCAGATTCTGTCAGTTGCACCTAAGCCTTGGCTAGCTGCTGAGATGCAGTGTCCCTGTGGGATTCAGTACTTTCCTTCTGAAAGCAGAACATTCTTATGTGGTTAGTAACCGCCTTCAATGAATCATTTCATTTATATAATCTGCAAATGCTCATGAGTCTGATCCACCACGTGCCATCAGGACAGCAGGCATTTGATGTGCTAAATATTACCGTATATCCTGGATTGCTTGGAATGATACGATGTATATGATCGTGATTAGTATGTGTATCCTTTCTCTACATTTGTTCATTATGTATCCTACATAGCGTCTTTATCATTAAAAAGGAAAAAAATATATATGATACATTTCTGTAGTATATGCTAGATTCTCAAATACTTTTCTTATTGAAAAGAATTTTCATTCTGGCTAAACAGTGATAAGAGACAAATATTCTGCTTCAAATTTCAAACACGATTATTTAACAAACTACATGCAAGTCAGCTCATTAAATCAAAAACTCTGGACATTATATTCAAAAGAGTTTAATTAGAAAGAAACAATATAAACTTGGTAATTCCTGCCACAGAATTAGTTCAGAGCAACTCCCCTCAGCCACGTGTTCAGGTCACATTTACAGTTAGAGAAATGTAATTGTTTTAACAAAAAGAAACAAAGCTTATGTATATACAAGGTGGAGGGTTGTGGGGTGAGCAGAGGAATGGGAAAAATGAGAATTAAATCATGTCATATTCTGGTACAAATTTTCATTGTCGACTGTGATCATAATGTGTACATAAAATGTACTAATAAAATCAATTTATATATAAAAAAAGAAAATGACATCAGTGAGCAAAAGTGAGGCAGAAACAGCCTGACTGGTTACACTGCACGTGTATTTCATTTAAACACAATTTAAAGAGTTGGCCACTCATGATTGGCTGAGATTCTATGGGAGTAAGTTAAGGTCTGTTTACATATCGTTAGGTTACAGTTTCACTAGGCCAAACTTAAAATATGTCTGGAGGTCGGTATTACATCAATATTAAGTCAATTTAATAAATTCTGTTTCCATCATATAGTTCTTTCTTTTCTATTCTCTGTCTCCTTCCATGCTTGACAATTTTATACATACTCTTAGGCTAACTGAATTCTGTCTTTGTACATTCATGCCAATATACAAATTAGATCATATAAACTTTTTAAAAAAATCTTCATCACAGCAAAGCAAACAAGCATCAGAGTAAATAGACTGGGAAAAGTTTTCCAACTGTTCCTCAGATGGAAGACTTAATCTAGAATATGAAAATAACCTCCAAACACACCCTCCCTAAAAATCAAAAATGGATAACTGAAATGAACAGACATTTCTCAGAAATGAATTGCAGATGACCAAAAAATACATCACAAAATGTCCAACATCTCTGGCCGCTAGAGAAACGCAAACTGAAACAACATGAGATTCCACCCTACTCCAGGAAGAGTGTAGTCATTAAGTAGTTAGGGAAAAGCAAAGACTTGTAAAGCTAAATGGAAAAAGAAATTATTCTGTATTTTTGGTGAGAATGTAAACTAGCATATCCACTATGGAAAGCAGTATGAGATTCTTCAAAAAACAAAAAGGTAGAAATTCCATTGGACCAGCCCTTCCCTTTTTATGTATCTTCCTGAAAGAGTTAAGATCTCACATTACAAGGATACGTGCAAACCCATGTTTATAGGAACACAACTCATAATAGCTCACTAAATCTTGAAAGAAATCTGCATCTCTATCTGCTGAGGAATGAATAAGGAAAAAATATTTATACACAGTGGAGAATTACTCAGCCATATAGGAAGATAAACTCAACTCATTTGTGGGAAAATCAATGCACCCTAAGACTAATGGCAAGTGTAAAGAGTTAGACATATAAGCTTAAACATCAGATGTTTTCTTTTATATGAGAAACCCAAGATATAAACAAATTAAAGAAAAATAATAAAAAATTAGATGACAAAGTGGGAGACAGATTTTTGCAAAAGGAAGGGAACTAAGAGATGGAAGGACAGAAGATAGGAGAAGGAGTGGGAATGTAAACAGAATCAAAATGTTCATGTAGAAATAATAATGCCTTACAATAAATGTAATCGTTATGTACTGAAAACATGTACTAATACAAATAAAAATTAAAGAAGAAGATACCACGTGGCTGGGATCACCTAGAAGCTACTGGGTTGTCTATCATCAATTTAGCTATATGTGGTATTGATGTCAACCAAGTAAAGCAATTCACCAACATTAACACTAATCCAGACAACTGCTGCATTCTCAGCTTCTCACTTGTACACTGATCTAGTGTGATATCCACTTCAGTGTTGTGGTATGAAGAGAGATATAACCAAGGAAAACTTCAGAGGGAAAAAAAAAGAAAGCTTTTCTAAATTTTCTTCGTTAAAATGTTTTTAATATCAATAAAATTCCTACCCATGGGAATCTTTGACTAAGGATTTTCTTATGGTGTTGGAGCAGATTTGGGCAAGGAAAGGGCCCAAAAGCTTTTGTTTTGATAACTTCATCACATGCTCATGTTAGCTTGAAAAACTGTCTTCTTCACTGTGAAAGTAAAGAGTGAAGCTGCTCATTTGTAAAATTTGAGTGCCATAGATAGAACAGAAAACAGAGCCCTGATGCTCGGAATAGTCACTAGTAGAGAAACTACCCGGTCACCAGATACATCCATGCACTCACTGTGTTTACTGAATGAACAGTGTAAAAAAAGTTACATTCTTCAGTTTTATTAAATACAAATAAATACCTCAGAACATTCACAGGTGAGGATATTTAACTACTAAGGATTTTCATCTGCTAACAGCATGAAGACTTTATCCCTGCATTTTGGTATTAAAACATCATTTGTGTGATCCTAAATATGAAAAAATACTTTCTCAAAGAGATACTAAACTGCTAGATTATTCTTTTAAATCACTTTGTTATATGAGGATAACATCTTCTGAGCTTTGGAATTCAGGTAAGATATGAGAGAGTTAATTAGAAAGAAGGAAATTTGGAATATGTTTTTACCTCTATAAATCTCCTTTGAAAACTTTTTTTAGAGAGTTATTATCTCAAGTTCCGCATCCAGTGAAAGCAACATGATTTATGAAGAAAAACTGTGAATAAATGTGATTTTGGGATCACTTACAGCAAATCTTCAGTAGAACCCTGCAAGGCGGGTATGAATGTTGCATATGAAAAAACTAAGGCTCTGTTTAAATGAGGAGTTGGGACAACACAAGTGAATCCAGGGCTTTCTTGGGGCAGAACGAACTAGGATTCCAGACCAAAAGTATTCTGCTGAATTCATGTCTTTCCTTTCTTATATACCCTATTGTAAAATCTATAAATGCCATAAAATTTTTCAAAATAAAAAATGTCATTAAAGAAGTAGTACCAATAGCAGATGAGTTACAGATCATAAAATCACGAAAGATACTGCAGACTGTGTCCTGTAATCATAATTTATCACAAATTTATCCTGAGATCTCAAATTTCAACTAGCAAACTAATCTTATTTACTTCAAACCTCTGAGGAAAGTTTTAATATCTCTCTTCCATTTAAATTAAAGCTCTACATTTAAATTAAAGCTCTCAGATACTAGAGACAATATTTTATACGTAACAACTGACTCAGCTAGATACCTCTATATATGATATTTAAATAGCCTGTCTTTTTATTAAGGCAGAAACATGGCTGATAATGTTATGGTTACTCAGGATGAGCGGAGAGGTGGGTAACTTTCTTCCTATTAATTAAAAGTGATGTGTTTTGGATAATATAATACACATTCATCATGTATAAGTTATAGGAAAATTGCTTTGCATTTAAAAAACCTTGTTTTGATTATGCTAAAGATGTAGCTTTTACAAAGCAGCCTTATTTTTATTGATTACTTGTTGATCATTAAATGATTTACATACTTTAATAGCTTGCAGATAGACTATTTTCTGAATGTTGATCAAATCTGAAGAAACACAAGGATGATAGACTTCAGAATATCATTTCCAGCATTATCACTGATACTTCTTATGTGAATAGTCCTGACAGACAGCAAAAGACACTTTTTTCAGCCTTTGAAACATGCTTATTTATCTGTCAGCTAGCTGAATATATCACTGAAGGCTGCAGACATAATCAATTGCAGTCTTCAATAAAAATCCAAATCTAACAAAGATTTTTACCCTACCCACAGATTTTCACACTAATATGAATGTTATTTTTTAAATGCTTGGAGAGATATTTATTATATAAGTACTAAACCGCAAACTACTATGAAGCTTACTGAAACATGGTTATATAACCTCATTTAAGATTGTGTGTGTGTGTGTGTGTGTGTGTGTGTGTGAAACAGGGAAAAGGAACATAACTAGCACCTTTGCAGTTATGTTCTAGTCTCCTGGGAGAAGTAATAAATAGGCAGAGATGAGACTTAGAGAAGAAGTTGAGCTTGGGCCTGATCGATACTACTCTGGTTAGTAAATACAGCAGACCCAGGATTCCCACTCACTTTATTCAGTACCATCTGGAGCAAGCGATGTTGCAGGTCACTCAGAGGGTAGCATGGTTTTACACACTAGAAAAATGAGGAGTTGTGTAGAGGAAGGTCCTGGTGTAGTTCTGCCCTGGAACATCACAGCACGTGTTACCTCTGGGGTCTTTGTTGTTCCCTGAGGTGAAGATAAAGTGTCAGGTCCTGATTTTTCATAGCTGGTCTGCAGGCAGGAAAGCTCGGCCCTGTCATAGTCCCAATTGTCCAATTAATTTTCCCAATAGGATTTCTCCTAACATTATATATAAGGCAAAAGAATAAGTATCAGGTTCCACCAACCTCAGAAGAAATAAATAATCAGTAATGTAAATATATATGTGTATCTTATTTATCCTTCATTCTTTAGAGATATTTTAAAAGACTAATTAAATGATAGTTTTGCTACCTTTTCAGAGTTATATTTAAGTAATGGCCTGATAATTTTTTACTCTTATTCTTTACAGATCCTTAAGTACTTGATCAAGAGTTTTGTTAGGCATTGAAAATGGAAATCTTTCCAAATACATTTTCCTTCAGCCTTAAGATTTAGATAAATTGCACATTAAGCTGTACTAGAAAATCTTAACCTAAATTGAATTGCAAATAACAATGTCAGTTGAGTATTAAGCATGATGCTAGACACTTTCCTAGTCAGTTGGCATTTTTAATACATATTTATTTAAGCTACATCTCTTCTGGTTGCAGAGGAGACAAATTCATAGTGATCAAATGATCCTTTATACATTGATATAATCATTAAATTTTACAAATAAGGATTCATGCTTTTTTTTCTTAAAATTAGTCGTTTTTGTGACTAATGTCCAGGATTGGCAATAATATTATTTTATAGTTAAGAATTTATCTCTGAAATAAAAATACTTTAGTCAAAATTTCAGCCTTGTCAGTTCCTAGCTGGGTGATTTTGAGAAATTTTGATAGACTCAGTTTTCCTGACTACTGGACAAAATAAGCCAGTTCTTAAAGTCATTGCAATGTTAAACTCATACAAATCAATTATGTTGATCATTATTATTATATTATAACTGCCATAGCTCTAGATGGAAATACATAACTATTTTCCTAATATCTATACTTGGGTGATTCAAAGTCACCTGTCCAGTGAGACAGAGAGAGGTTGCAGGGGCTGCTGTGGTAACTTCCTGAGTCTTGATGCCAGTGCAGTCTCAGCTGGACTGTGACCATTCTACTGAACCCAAAGTACTTACAGAAACATCAGAGAAGCCACTCTGTCAGTCTGAAGGGGTCAAGACAAAACCATTTATGGCACTTTGTGATTATCTATAAGTACAAACAAAACAAGAAAGTTGTCCAAATTGCAAAGAGAACCCAGAATCCTCGTGTATCCTATCCATATGAATCATTATTTCTTTACCAATTTTGCTGTGTGCCCTCTTCCTGTCTTTTAAATGAGAATGATTAAGACATTCAATCAGAATTATACCCTCTGAGAAGCAGCATGTGATTCAGAACCTAATTCAGCTTTTTTGCACTTTCTCTGTATCTTGTAACTCATGTCCAGACTGTATAAATTGTCTCTCAAAGGCTCTTACTGCGAGGATCCACACCACTTCAGGATATGCGTTCTTTCTCACTACAGTTAGTCTAGTCAACCTTAGTAATTACATGTGTGCTGCTCTTCTGGTGGCTTATGGCTACATGGTACTGTCAATATAAAAATATTCTTCCATCTACCCCAGATCTTATCTTTCACTTTTTGTGTAATGTACAGATACCAGACATCAATGAGTCATCTCCAACCTTTTCAATTATTTTCTTTCCTAATATAAGATTTTCACTGCAGCACTCTAAGTTAGTATCAGTGTATTTGAACAACTTACACAGAATTTTGAAAAATCTTCTTTTCATCTCAACCAAAGATTTTTCTAAAGAGCCAGTAAAATTGTGGCTTGCCAAGGCTTATTACTTTCCAATTTTTTTCTTAAGAGCTTATGATTAAAAGCAAATTGCTTAACATGGCCTAGGTGGAGAAATATAGTCAATTCTTATTTGCCTTTGAGCATTTTGATTTATGTGTATGTTGACCATGTTTTCCATGTGCCGATCATCACACATGGTTCAATTAGGAAAGACTGACATCACAGGAAAAACAGCAACATCACTGTTCACTCTCAGAAGTACAATAGCTTGGACAATTTGTGTGGTGATCGTACTCTTGAAATCTGTATTATATGATTTTTATACATAATTCCAGTCTTCAATTTAAGTCTTTATTTCCCTGTATCTCTCTCTTGTTTGTATCCCTCATCTCTCCCTCCTTCACTTAGACCTGCTTTCATTCTTCTTTTATCTTCATGCCCTTAACATGATTTTTCTATTATTAGGCCTCTTTCTGTCGCCTCTCTTTTTAGCTAAGCTACTTTAAACCTTTAATCTTAGCTCAAGGAGAAGAGCAAGTATGAATTAAAAAGTACTATGAACCTGTACCTGTCATGAATCTATGCTGATTCTCTACAGGAAATATAATCACTATGTGCTACAAACATGTACTAGTAAAAAGCAAAATTTTACAAATGAAATCTTAGCTCAAATATTGGTTCCTAAAAAAAAAAAAAAAAAAAAAAAAATACTTTTTCTGACCCTCCAAAGAAGATCAGAATCTGCTATATGCTTAGTTGATACTTTGTATTTACTAAAATCCTTACTTATACTCTTGTGTAATTATTTGGTTAAAGCTGTTCGTTTAGGTGGACTTTGAGCTGCTTGAGAGATAGGCCATGTTAGTTCTTCTCTTTTATTTTCACAGTAAATGCCAGATATACAAAAGCCTTAGTCATAAATAAGCATTCTAACTGTGACACTCAAGTACTATAAAGTGGTATTATTCAAAACATTTGTTTCTCTCTTTCCCCTTCTAGACATTATGACTCCAAGATCATTCTTGAATGATAGCACAAAGCATAAGCTCTGTCTAGACAGGGATTGCTCCGCATGTCTGCTCACAGCCTAAGGGGATTAGGCCAGGTAAAAATGATTCACTCAGTCTCTCCTAATTGAACCGTGTGAGCTGATGGACACGTGGGTAACAGAAAAAGGAGCTAAGAATCATCTGGCCACCAAGTCACTTCTCATTGCCCAAGAGAGTGATAGTTTCACAGTTTCCAGTACCAGTGATCTCCTAACAGGTGAATATAGACACTGGCAGCTCTGGTGTGGGTGATGTGATGCCTGGGAGCAAGATCTTGAAATTCCAGATCCTCCTCAATATAACTATGTTGGGATATTTCATTTTTTATATATTGTGTTAATGGTCAACATGGAGCATTGATGATATGGCAACTGCTAAAAATATTATCTCAGTTTTTGATATATTAACACACAGTGATAGACACACAGAGAGAAACACACACACAAACCATGCTTTATACTGTTCTGAATATCTTTCAAGGCAAGAATATGTTTTCACTGATATACTTTTGCAGTCATGTGATTTATATTTGGTAACATTAACAATTATAACTTACGTGAACACAAATCAAGAGTCTTCTAACTTTAATTTCCCATATAAATGTATAATTGGACCTATTGCATTTGTAAGACAGAGAAAACTATAGAAGCTTAAATTATTTAAAAAAACTTCTTGTTTTGAAGATTCTTATTTTATTTAATTCTCAGTTTCTCAATTCATTTATCAGATGAAATTAGTATTGTAAGATATAAAATATCCTCAAATATATTTATGTCAACAACTGACATTCATTTGTTCAAAGTTGGAGTTAAATATCCAGACACCCTTGAAACTGGCCCTTGACAAGATTCTCCAACTAGAAACAAGGAGTAAAGTTGTTATTGAACTGCAACTCATATTGACTTCTGAAGATGTGATTCTTCATAGTGATGGAGGTCAGAATTCAAAATGATTTCCAATGCTCTCTTGGATTTCTCATTCTTGTGTATTTCTGCCTTGTACTCTAGGATTTATTGGTGACTATTTTCATGTAGAAGTGATGGTATATTGGTTCAGAGATTAATTTATAAAAGAACATGGCTTTGGTCATCTATACTATTATGTAGATGGACCACAAGTAGGCTCTGTGTGTTGGCCCTGCTATTATCTATTTCTATACAACAGGACAAAACAACTAGGTGAAATCTTGCAAAGACTATTGTCAAATTTTTTCACATACAGTTTTTTTAGATATGAGCATTGTTTTGCCAGGTAGAGCCTTGCTCCCCTTTGTACCCCATTCAATGCACTCAACCTCTGCTATGTAAAAATGAGTCAAATTGTGAAGCTACAGAAATCTTCAAAATGTAGCTGCTATCAGGGACCGCTCAGGCAGACTCCCATCTTGCTGCTGAATAACATAACCTGGAAACTTAAACCTCCCTCTGGTCCTCTTATTCCTCTGGAGTTCCTTCTCCTTGTCCTCTTCTAGGTGGTGACTATGTGTTGCTCTTTGTAGATGCCGCTCACAGCCTTCTGCTCATACAACTCTGTTCAGCACCAGCCAATAAATCTTGGCAAATGCTGCCATTCTGTGTTCTGCTACATCTTTGATAAACTTTAAAATCCTCCAACTGACCTTCATGTTGGATTACTTACTGTGCAGGAGGACATCGCTCATTTGTAGCAGACTTATGGGAAAATCCAATGATAGAGAAATGAAGCATACCTACAACCATGAAGTGAGTTTGGAGCAGGTTTTCCAACTCCAGTGAAGCCTGAGATGGCTGCAGCTCTGCCAAGAGATTTTTCTACAATTGGTGATAGATCCCAAGTTAGCATGATTCCTGACCCTAACTGTGAAATAATAAGCCTTTGTTTTCTTGTGCTTCCTAATATGGGTAATGTGTTACATAACAAATATATAATACAATAAATCATTTCACTGTAATACAGCCATCTCATAGTTTGGATCAGCATCATCCCAGGTAGAAAACAAAAAGTCTCACGTGAAGGGAACTGACTTTGAGGTAGTGATAAGGTGTCATTTCCAGCCATTTCAATTTTATAATTTATAAAACTCTACTTGAAAACTTTTTTTTTTTAAAATTGCCTCTTCCTCTAATAGATTTGAAAGAAAATAGATATTTGAACAGGAGATTTGAATATAAAAAATAAGAATTTTATAAGTTTATATTATGTAACTATTCATGATTTATATGTTGTTGATGGCGAGAAATGAAACTGTTCAACAACTTGGGGGTTATTTTGTAGTAATTTTTTGTGTATGAGATATGGTACAATATCACTGATACATCATCTTGGGTGGAAATAATTCTATTTCTTGTTTCAACTTATTTGAAGCTGTTTTCATTATTGCCTGTTTAAGCCAATGGGCTATCCTTGCTTAGGTTGGTCTGTATTGGTTTGACTGTGTTTCATCAGTGTTTAGAATGGTGTTGAAACAGGATCAAACACCACCACAGTAATATGTAAATCAATTCAACAGATATTTAGACATTTGAATTTTTTCCAGTCACATTTTAAAAATTTTTTGAGTAGGCCCCTGACATGAATATTGGGGTGAGAAAAAAGTGTCACTAAAAATTAGTCCGAATTGTGGAATTAAAGTAAAACATCTCCTTACGAAATTGGATTTATTTTACTTTATTTTAGTATTATATGTGGAAGGTGTTGGTCTCTGATGACAGTAGGTAGGGAAGTACAATATGACTTTCACTTACAAAGAGCTTGAAACCTAATTAAAGAAAGGAAATAAGACAGGACTACACATTTTTTGGATGAGATTTTTTTCTGATACTTCACATCTAACTTCCTGGGCACCAATCTGGAAGAGAATTATGCTCCAAATCCCCTACATCTTAAAGACAACAAGAAATGTGGTGATAGTTTTAACAATGTAATACAAATGGCATTCTAAGTAGAAGAAGTATTTTAGGTTTTTAGAGGACAGGACTCTCAGTTCTGACTGGGATTGATCATTCTCTCACATATTATTTTAAACAGTTATTCATTCCAGAAGTACTCATCAACTTTAATTCTTTTTGTATCATACAAAGTACAGAGGATAAAGTGGTAAATAAGTGACTCGCATTATCTCTGTCCTCAAGAAATGTTAAACTGTGTTAATTTGAAGAGCAACTGTTATTTTAAAGTACATAGGTTTATGTAGAAGATTCTAGATGAAATAAAAGAAATGATGTAAAAAAGGCAGTTGTATGCCAGAATACATAATAATATGGAAAAGAAGTGTAATGAAGTGGATTTAAAAGCAATAATTTATAGAAAACAAATAACAAAATCAAATTCTTATTTTAAAATAGAATAAAGAAACTTAACCTACTCAAAACTGTAAAATTGAAATTCTTGCTATGTATATATTTTTAAATATACATATGTACATTTATCTATGTAAATTCATACACTCACATACACACATATATGTATATATATTGCACAGTGACCTCTTTTGATAACAATTTTATCTTTTTGAAGGAGAGTTTTCTCACCAAAGGACACGATACTCACTAACTGGCTGATCATAGCATATTTTAATCCAAAAATGTATTTTCAGAAGGAAAATGAGTGAACATGACTTAAAACATAAAAATCTATACATATATTTGCAAGTATTATATTTTGTAGAAAACTAAACATAAGGTAGCAGTGGACTAATTAGTGATGGAATATCAAGATTTAGATTAAGATATGCCCTCAGAGCCTCAGAGGACAGCCCTTTGCAAGGTGACTGGGCTATGTGGGCTTCTGGTTGACTTGCTCTTAGGAGGTTAGGTTGTCTGAAGAGACAGGGTGCTGGGGGAGTGGCCTGGGTGCATAGCCTTCCTCAGCTCCTGTCTTGACTCCCGCTTCCCGCGTCTACCACCCTGTCCTGTCCTGTCCTATCCTGAAGCAGCAACAAGGGCCTGACACCATGAGTCAGAATAAAGCTTTCTTCCTCTAAGTGGTGGGTGTCAGATATTTTGTTCCAGTGAGGAGGAAAGTGAATGAGATGCATGGCAAAAACTGGTTGAAACTGAACAAGAGCTACTTCTTTTTGAAGGGTTTTGAATTGTCTTACTCGTCTTTTTTTTAATTCAAATCTTTATTGGTACATTATGAATTCACATCATCATCACATTCAACATTGAGAGTTTGTACCGGAGTATGATACAACTTAATTCTCATTTTTTGCCCTTCCCTCACCCACACTGAAATCCCCCCACCCCCTATATACATTAGCCTTGCTTCCTTTTTTTATTAATATCACATTCTTTTCCCCCTTGTTTTTTACCCCCATTCCCTCTTTCCTTTTAAACATTTTCTATTTCACAGTATCTACTATATATACTAGAACTCATTTACATCTTCATTTTCTCATACCACAGAAAAGATACGATATGTACACATCTGTGACTTTTCTTTTTGTCTGATGTATGCAACTGCCTGATCTTCAAGACCACAGTTGGCATTTGAACTGGAAACCCTAATCAAATATTCTTGCTTTATTTTTCACTATTATGTGTTTCTAGATACAAGATTCATTTTGTTACATCCTTTCCTTTTTCTGAATGAAGATGTATATAGGAAACTTGTTCTACCAATCATTATTATAAAATAATTTTAAAGAACAAAAACCTTCATGAAAGATTTCATGGATACAATTTTTTGCCAAATATTTCTGGCTAAACATTTTAGATGTTATTCTTTATCCAATATTCATTAATTGTAAACTGTTTTGGAGAGTTACAGAGTTACAGACTCAGGGGCTGTCACAGGGACAAAAATTAGCTTCTGAAAGGAAATATGAAAGAATTGTCTCACACTTACTGCTGTAACCATTGTTAAGTTTACTACTTGAAGACTACAATTTATATTACAGGAACGAGTAACTTTTTTGATCACCACTGTGGGTTCTGAATTTTAAAAACACCATCTTATTAATCCTTGTCATTTGAGATTATTAATATTATTACCTCTATGTTACAGAAAAGAAAATTAAAATATAGACTACTTAATAAGTTATACAAGTCCACAAGCCTGGGCATAATCATATTCCACAGTAAAACAATGTACCTCATTAATTTTAAACACACTAATTGATTTTTTAGAAATAAGTATTGTCACTCAGAGAATTTTCTATTTACTGTACTCACTGACAATTTTTCTCCTTGAAGATACTATAATTTATGCCATGAAGTTCACGTGTGCTCTTTAACAAATCATATCTATTTAATTGCAGACAATCTGATAAAGTAACATACAGAGGACTGAACATTACTATACAGTCAATCAAGTACTATGAGAGTAGTGCACTTGATTCATCTTCAATCAAATATTAATCAGCATCAGTGAAGCTCTTAGAGTGGGAAGAGAGAGCTGGACTTTCAATCTAGTTATTTTGACAGCAAAATTGCTTAGAGTTGATCCAGGAGGGAGCAAAAATCTATTAACAGGGGTCACTTACCCTTTAGCAATAAATCTTTCAGAAGGGTGGCAATCTGGTATCTGAGTCAGGCTAAGCTTCAGATTTCAATGTCCTGGTTGAATCTAATCTACTATCTAGACTTGAACTCACTGCAGATCATCCGCTGATGGCTTTGTTTCTACCTGCTGTTTGTATGTATCCTCTATAACTTCCAGGATGTTGTATTACTCATAAACTTATTTTTATACACACTTTTTTTTTTTGCAAAAAATCATAAAATTGTACTCCTAATCAGGTCTTATCTTGGTTGCATATCAGTCAATTTCTTTTTTTAAAAAAATTGTCTTTATTGGTGTATATGAATACATATCATAATAACATTGAACATTAATGGTTTGTACCAGAATATGACATGATTTGATTCTCATTTTTTCCCTTTCCCTCCTGCCCTGCATCTCCCACCCCTTATATACAAATCTTTGTTTTATTTTTTCTTTATTATTACCACATTCGTTTTCCCCTCATTATTTACCCTTATACTGTTTCCTTTTAAATATTTTCTATTTCACAATATCAACTATACATACTACAACTTATTTACATCTTCATTTTTTCATATCAGAGAAAAGATATGATATTTACACATCTGTGACCTGTTTATTTCACTTATTCATACTCAAATGGATGTACCTTGAGGACATCCTCATAAGTCAATTTCTTTATAATGTGTTGATATGTGTTCTTGGACAGTCTGAATTTCTGCATTTCAAAAATCACATCTGTTACTTTTGCAAACAATGCTTTAATTAAAAGTGCATATTGAATAGCACAAGGTACACCTAAGAGCTGTGTTTGAAGAATGTTTGATTAATTAGCATATTTTGTTTCCACCAGAGTGTGCCAATTTGAAAAATTCTATCATATTATCATGTTATTGATATTCTGTATCATGTCTCCATTATCAACTCATCAACATTCTTGATTCCCTAACTTTCAGAACAATCTTATTTAGATACAAAAAAGTGCTCACTAAAATAATGTTTCTGATAGTGAAATTTTCCTCTTCATTATGATTTTTCTAGTATAATTTTTTATTGTTAAATGAATTGAAGTAATACAATGTAGTTTCCACTATGGTTTTGGTACATATTATCTGATTAACTTCTGAAATTTCCACGAAAATTATAACACAAAAATTGGAGGAAATTCTTATAATAAAGAGAAGAAAATATTTATTCAGGACCTACATGTTTCTTATAAACACTGCTCTGAAATTGATTCACTTTGGCTTAACTTCTTTTAAATTAACATATTGTGCAATTACTGGCCAATCATCATTTCTTAAGAGACAACTTAATTTCATTGAAAGTGCTTTGTGTGACACTCTCAAAACTTTGGACTTATTTTTCCTACTTAAGAACTCTTTTACGAATGCTGGGCATGGTGGCTCATGCCTGTAATCCCAGCACTTGAGAGGCAGAAGCAAAGGATTACTGTGAGTTCCAGCCTTGCCTGGACTACATAGTAAGTTCAAGGCCAGCCTGAACTTCAAAGTAAGATCTTGTTTCAAAAAACAAAAAACAAAAAAACCCCAAAACAAAACAAGAACCAGCTTTATGTTAACATTAGCAACTTGTAAGAAGAAATGTAACATTTTCTGAATGTTTGCTATATACATTAAGAACTGGATCAGTCAAATCTATTTTCAAAACTTATTTATTTAACCTATGAAAAACTGTGCACTTGTGACTTTCTCATTGCTGAGACAAAATATGGACACCCATAACTTAAAGGAAAAGTTCATTTTGGTTGATGTTTTCTAGACAATTTAGTCCTTTGTTAGTTATTTCCAACAGAAAAATAGCATTATAGAAGGGCATGGCAAAGGAAGTATCCTTGCCCTGTGGCAACCAAGAAACAGCAAAGGGAGAAGCTGGGCACAAGAGTGCCTTTCCAGGGCCAGGGATTTAGCCTGTCTTGCAAGCACAAAAACCCAGGTTCGATCCCAGTTAACCACATAAAATACTGGGTGTGGAGACTCACGCCCAGCAGCAACCAGTATCACATACTACAGTGTTGGGTGCGGTGGCTCATGCCTGTAATCCCAGCACTTGGGAGGCAGAGGCAGGAGGATTGCTGTGATGTGAGTTTGAGGCTGAGCTCAGGGCCAGCCTGAACTACTTCTAACCAGGCCTCATCTTCTAACAGCACATTCAGCCACTGAATCTATCAATGGATGGATCCACTGATGACCATAACATTCCTGTGATCTCTTTACCTCATAAACACATGAAATCTAGAGCTGATGAGAGTTTAAATGTAAACCAAAACAGAGGCTTTTTTTTTATTCTCTTATGATCATTTTGAAATTTTTGCATAGTTCACAATTATCCATGACTAGCCATGATCTGTTTGTTAATTCCAGGTAAGGTTTGAGAAGCAAAAATAAAAACTGATATTAAAACCAGCCTAACAAATAGTATTGGTTGGAAATAGCAGAATAACAATGAAGCTTTAAATTTCTAGTGAAGTTGAGTTCATTAATCATTTCAGATGGTGGTGTTTCCAAGAGGGGTAGAAATATTCAATTGCACAGAAAAAAACAGGATGGGTATGATATACCTCAAAGTAACAATTTTGATGTGAGTGAAAATATTTATGTATCATAAATTCCTTTCAATTCCAAGCTTATTGCTTGGTTTTGTGACTGTAGGTGAGGAGAAAAGATTGCTCAATTTACAACTAAATTATAACCACTATAGATGATTCTGTAATTGTACAACTAAGTTATACCACTATAGGTGCATTAGGTAGAATTATCATTATGTTCCTTAAAACAAAGAAGAAAATCGTAGATCGTATTCAAATTAAGTGGAATGGTTGGACAATTACCTTCAACTAACAACTAATGAGATATTCCTGATATCCTTTCCTCCTATAAATAAAAAGGATCATAAAATGAATAAACTGCTCTTTAAAATATTGAGGGAAAGTGGTATAGTCTAGTGGGATATGATGTAGATACTGAGAGCTACAAAGATTCAGTATTGCCTTATATGGTAGTAAACAAAATGCTTGTAACTGCTGCATATCCCCATAGATATGATCATTTTGGTAACTAAAAGGACCAGGGACCTGCAAAGAATATGTAAGAAGGATGCCACCAATAATCTGTACTAATACCACAAACACCAGAATATTTTACTGTTAGACAATTTTTCAGTTCTCACAACCTATGGAGTTGCCAAGAGTTCATATTGCTTCATTTTTCCACAGGAGAAAAACACCACGTTGTACTTTCTTTCAATGAGTCTGCTGAAGCAAGGGTCATCTTGAAACCCACACGTAGCTCAGACACTGATGAGTTTTATACCCCACAGTTACGAGTAACCCACCAAGCTAAGACAGTTTGGGGAATTCACACTGTCTGTGAGAGCCTTGTGCCAGGTGGCAAATTAGCCTCACAAACCCCTGAAGCCCAGATGTTGTAGTCCCCTGGGGTGGTATGTGGAGCAGGTTTGGGAGGCCCAGATGGGCGTGTGACTGAACAGAGTCACCATGCATACTCTGAGGAGGTTTTGGAGAACACTTCCATTTTTACTGAGGATTGCACATGCTTATGTAGAGCACAGGGAGTGGGCTTGGTCAAAAGCATATAGGGACAATGAGGCTATACCTGATTGGTAGGAGAAACTCTTCCCATATATGGTTAGCTCTTGGACCAGCACAGGAGTCATGGACAGGGAAGAACGGGAGGCCCCCAAGTGGCTCCAGGCCAGTTCCTACATATGGGAGTGAGCATGCTCAAACTCCTTTTAGTAGCTCTTAGGTTGCTACAAGCCATATGAACAGTATAATTGACCCAACCAGACTTGAGCTGTTCCTTCACCCAGACTACTGAGATCCTCCCAGATATCACAGGCATGGATTAATGCTAGATAAAATAAACAGAGAAATCATGACTCTGACCACCTGAAACCAAAGTTGACTTGCTTCCTCAGCTATCATTGTATGACACAACTAAAGACATTCATTATGAATGATACCCTAGAAACTTAACAGAGACAGCTATTCTGTCAGATACACATTAGTATAGCGACATAGGAATATATAAAATTAATATGAGACTTCCAAAGCAGTGGTCTTCAGAAAAGGCATTAAGTGCTGGTTTTGTAGAAGACAGATTTTCCAAGAAATATGGAGACAGTTTTGGGGCATCAAACAAAAATGCAATCTGGATTCCTCACAGTAGGGATTCACACTTATATAAAAATCTAAATCTGCCCTGAACTGACAGGAGATAGAATTGTTAGGACTGTACCTGACCAAGTGGTCAGAAGGTTTTTCAATTTGCTTGTGGGACCTCTTTGGAAAAGTTTGGAGAAACTGGGATGCTGTAAGCAGAGAAATCCTGGAATGCTATAAGCAGAATCACATGAGTAATTCTGGTAAAAACCCAGAAGACCAGAATCCTGATGAGAATATAGGACACATAAAGCCTAGCTCACAAGTTTGTATTTGAGAATGAGGACTGTCTAGAGAAGTAGACAAAAAGAACATGTGTGTTATATTTTAAGGTAAGTGTATCCACATTTTACAAACTCCCTGAAATTTTTTTTTTGAAGTTGAGATTAAGAGAGGGTGGGATAATTGTTCTGGGAGATGAAATTGCAATGTAGCCCAGCATTGAGGTTTTGGTATGGGTACTGTCAGCTGTTTTAGTCAGATTTATAGTGAGAATGAGGAGAAGAGAGAAGAGAAGAACAAATTATAAAAACCTTAAATTTTGGCTCCAAAAGAACAATATACATACACACACACACACACACACACACACACACACACACACACACACATTTGATCTGTTTTGAGTTCATTGTATACAGCATGATAGATAGGCTCTAACAAAGTCTTTTGTGTATGGATATCCAATTTTCCCAGAACCATTTGTTAAAGACATCAACCATCCTCCAACCTATGCTTTATATGTATATATACATACATATATATGTATATATATACATATATATGTATGTATATATGTATGTATGTATATATATATATATATATCAAATGTATCCAACTATATATATATATATATATATATAGTTGGAGGCAAAGCGAATGTGTTGCTAAAGACATTAGTGATATTGCAAAGAAACCACGTTCTGTACTTTGTATAAGAAAATAAGAATGATATTTGAGGAAATCTCAGAAATCATTAAAACTCCACCCATCTCAGACACAAGGATAGAAACTTATCAAGATTTGACTTCAGAAGAAGGTCTTAAGAGTCATACTCAAGGATCTCTTCAGGAATAATTTAAATAAGATGGATAAATATATATTTGAGAGAGTAAACTTCTCTTGATAAATGGTGCAGAGACATGAATACATCTATGTAGAAGAATAAAACTTGTGTCCTATCTCTTATTATTAAAAGTGAATTCAGAAGAGACCAAAGAGTAAAACATAAGACCTGAAACTGAAAAAAACTAGAAAAAAAAAAAAAAAAACAGGGGAAGTATTTCAAGTCCTTGATGTGGGGACAGATGTTTGCATGAGATCCTAAAAGTACAGAAAACAAATGCAAAAGTCAAAAATGGGACTACAGCAAGCTAAGAAATGTACCCAGTTATGGAAACAATTAGCGAAATGAAGACAACATACGCGGGATGGGAGCAGACACTTACCAGCTATGCATCTGGCAAGATATTACTACTGAGAACACATAAGGAAATCAAAGAATTTAACAAAGATTAAAAATTGAGTAGAGAATCTGAAGATGGGCACTTAGAAGGCAACTGTAGACAGGTGTAAAAAAATGTGGTTATCTCTGGATTGCTGCTGAAGGAAAACAGTCACCCTGAAAGAGAGATGAAAGATAAAATCTGATATGGGAGTGAAAATTGAAAGAAAATGCAGGTGGCTAAATTCTGGCAAATGTAGGGCCTGTGAAGAGAAATGTGACCACTTTCTGATCATGGCACTCACACACACTACCACCACGCCCAGAATATTCACTGTCTTGAGAAGTCTTGGACTGAAGGAGGCAGAGCCCTTTAGTGGCAGCCTAGTGGATTGATTGGTCTCGCAATCATGTATCCTCCTCACAAAAAACAACCAAGTGAGGCAGAGCCATCCAGCAGACTTAGAGATGCCAATAAACAGAGCAAACTTCATTGGCACCATGACCCTGCTTAGTATAAAATAATAGTATTCCAGTCCTGGGGACAGTAATAATTTGTGGAGAGGAAAACTTAACATAGAAAAAAAACAATACATCACTCAATCCACCCGTATACAATTAGAGTGCTGTCCATAAAGCATTCAGCACCCTAGTCACTCTAGTCTCAATTGCTAAAGTCATGTGATTCTTGGCAAAAGACATAAAGCATAGGTTGGAGGATGGTTGACGTCTTTAACAAATGGTTCTGGGAAAATTGGATATCCATACACAAAAGATTTTGTTAGAGCCTTATCTATCATGCTGTATACAATGAACTCAAAACAGATCAAAGACACAAATGTAAAGCCTGGAACATTGAATGTTCCAGAATAAAACATAAAGGGAACAAACACTTTCAAGCTGCAGACATGGAAAATGACTTCTGCACTAGAACTCCAATTGCTCCACAGGAGAGCTGCCAAGTGGATTACGTCAAATGAATGAGCCTCTGTACTGCAAAACCAGCAACCAACAGAGCAAGGAAACAGCTTGCATCCACAGAGTGAGAGAAGATCTTCTCCAGCTACTGTTCTGTACAGATGATATCTATCCAAAGTACAGGAAGAACTCAAAAGTTGAAAACCAAAAGAACAAGTAATTCTATTAGTAAACAGGCTAATGAGATGAACAGACATTTTTCAAAAGAGGAAATGTCAATGGCCAATGAGAATATGAAAAAATGTTTAGCATCTTTCAGCTCCAGGAAAATGCACCTTGTAACTCCAGTGATATTCCACCTCACCCAGGTCAGAAGGCCTATCAAAAGAGTACAAAACAGTGAATGCTCATGAGGATGCAGAGAAGAGAAACACCTATGCATTATTGATTCCAAGATAAGGACTATGCAAGGAAATGGGAACACAAGACATCTGAAGTATATACAATGAATAAATGTTAATTCAGGGAAGTATATGGATATTGGAAAGGGCAGCAAATTTGTGACATTACAGCCATGAGTCATTTCTTAAACCCCCTCATATTGTGAAATCTCTGACCCTAGCACTCTTCTCTGGGTGAGAACAGCTATGACTACTGTTTGTCTCTTCCTCCAGAAGCGAGTCTGCCCTTGGGAAACCATACTACACTATCCAAGGAAGATATGATGACAGTGTGCCATCATGTGAGACATATATATGCAGAGAAATTTTAAAACATAGAAATCCCAAAGTTGGAAAGCACAACAACTGAAATAAAAAATTCATTAAAAGCACTCAACGGTAGATTATAATAAATATTAGAAAAGATAATATTCTAAAAACCATAATTTCAGTTAGTGCCTATTGGCTTAATTTAATTAGAAAAATACTTCGATGTTGAATTTAAAATGAGATGAGAATATTTTCAAGATTTCCTTTGAAATAAAAGTGTATCTAATGTTAAAAATAGAAGTGTTGCCGAGGCACATTTACCATAAGTTCTAGGCTAGCCTGAACTGCATAGAAAGTTTAAGGTCAACCTGAACAGCAAAGGCACATTGTGTTAAAAAAATGCTGAGAAGGAATGTAAGGCAAGTAGGAATCATAATATGAAAACAACTATCTTCACAATTCTTTTAATAAAAAATATGAATAAAGAAGGAAAAAATGAAAACAAAACCTTTGTAAATGAGGATGTATGAAGGGGTTCACACATATATATATATATCATATGTCATATATATATGTCATATGTCATATATATATGATTTAAATGATAATGTCATCATACTGCATGCATAAGTGGACCAATATTCTTTCAAAATTTTAAAAAATAAGGCTTAAAAAAGAAAGGAGGACCAAAGAAAAGAAATTTTGTCTTATAAATGGAACAATGAATAGAAATATAATTTTCATCATAAACATGTGTTGACTGTTTTGTACTGCACTAAGCAACTTTTACTAGAGTCATAGAAGAAACAGATTAATGAAATTTTAGGATTGGAAATTTTAATAAATTCCTCTCAGAAAGAGAGATTACATAGAGAAGGATCAACTGCATTCCATAGCCAAATATTTTTCAGCTAATAGAGGAAGCTTTGGATGAATTGCTTCTAGTCAAATTATTTTGATGTAGACTTTCTTATTCATTTGAAAGATAGTCAAACATCTATCAGAAGTTCACTCAACCACTTCAGGCAGTATTTGTTGAGAGCTTAGAAAATTCTCTGCCACACTTAAGCAACTGCATCTTTGGTTCTCAATTCTTCCCTGACCTTGTCAGAGAGTAGGTTTGGGCAACTCCTCAAAGTCAACATCACACAGACAAAATTCAAGCCTGCATCCCAAATCTTCGGTTGAGATTTGACAACTGTTCTGTGCATGATGACTCATTTACATATTTCCCTGTGTGCAGAGAGAAAAAACTGTACAAGCATTGCAGATGTTTTATTTCTGAACAGAAGCTGAAGAATTTCAGTTAAATTTTTAGTAGATTCTCAGAAAAGACTCATGAGGTTTTGAGAACTCTACAAGAATTCATTTTGATATTGTTTATCTGTATCAACAAAAGAATATGAGGCTTTTGATGCAGACATTTGCTTTTCCTGTTTTCGCATGATAATTCTTTCCTGATTCCTCTGCAACCTTCTCTACAAAACAAATACATGTTTCTAGAATAGACAGTATCACTCATTACAGGTACTACTTTTTTCTTCCTGAGCAATAAGCTACAGACCAGCTTATTTGTTTGTGGGACATGTGACTGTCTGAAAGCTTATTTGAAGTGTGTATGTGTTTCTGTGTGCACCTATACATAATGTGTACATGCCTATCTATGCACCTATGGTATTTCCTGGGTTATGACTAGCTCATGGTATCCGTAAAGACTATCTTTATGAAAAACATTGACACTCCTGGCTCCCAGAAATTTTGAGGAATTTACATTTATCAAAAATTGACTGTAGAGTTTTAGAAATATTGATTTGTAATTTAAGTGTGAGACTACCTTTACCTTTTCCCACAGTGGCCCACAGAATGAAAGTCATTTTTTTTTTTAGTACTTAGGTTTGAACCCAGAGTCTTCACACTTAGCCACAACCCCCCACCCCCCACCTCATTTGTTTTTGAGACAGAATGTCACTAATTACTAAGTTGGCCAACTGGTCTGACTTTGGGATCTTTTTGCTTCAGCTTCCCAGTGTGAGGAAATGATAGATGTGTGAAACCATGCCCGGTGGAAAAGTGTTACTTAAAGAAGTATAATGCAACCTGGGTGTGATAGCATATACCTGTCATTTAGGCATTATGAGAAGCTGAGGCAGGAGGATCTCAAATTCAAGTGCAGCTTGGAAAATTTAAGGAGACCTTTTCTCCAAAAAATGTGAGAGTCATGCAACTTAGTGTGAATTCCTAGTACTGGAAAAGGAAAGAAAGCAAAAGCATTTCACCCCACTTTGACAAGGTCAAGTTCACTGTTCCAAAATCCACAATTAATCTGTTACATTCAGAATAAATCAAAACTTCATGAGAGGGCATTCAATACACTCAAAATTATTTCCAAGTTTATTTTAAGTCAGAGAAGCTACTTTACTGCCAAACAGTACTGCTGAGTATCTGTACATGTAGCAAATGTTTTCTCACCTCTATTAAAAACATATTTATTTCCTCCATGCTCCTATTTCCTTAAGGTATAAATATCATCCATCTTTTAGAAGGGAGTTTAATTTATATAGCTCCTATAGTGTCTATTCCAATCAAGTCAGTTAAAAAATACCTTCTATTTCTAGCTGTCTGGGAACTTTCTGGGTAATTCTAAGAGAAAACATCTCAATTTTAAACCTGTATTAATCACATTGATATGTCTTTTATTAACTGTGTCTTTGATTTATCTTTATAACTCCTGCAAATTCTGAGCACTGGGCACATATTAGTCACCCATTAGCTACTTATTGAGTGAATGAATTAAAAAATGAAGCAATCATGAAGGGTAGAATATTTTTGTAATATTTTTTGTACTTTAGCTTATGTAGCCTGTCAACTCAAGTTAGCAACAACTCTTGGCTGCAACAATTTTACAATTGATTATCTGTTTAGAGACATCTAATGAGAAAACAATTCTTAGCTGAGATTACTGACCCAAGTAATGATTTGCTTTGCTATAGATGATATTACTCTGCAAGTGATAAATGTTTAATTGTCATGACTTATCATTATTAGATTTTTTAAAAACTTTACATTTCTGTTTATATGGAAACATATACAAGTAGAAAGTATTGTGAGAGTGTTATACTTTTCACATGAAGAGTTGCTGTAGACCAGACACTGCACAGACTCGCAGGGTACCTCAGAGAGCTCTCACATAGGTGAGAGAACTTTTCAGAGGAAGGAAAGAGACCCAGAAACAGGTTCACGTCACACAACTACTGAATGAAAAATTTAATATTCATATCTAGTCTGTACTATTTCCATTTAGCTTAACTTGCTGTAAAGTTGAATTTTGATGTATCAGTTGTGGGAAATTTGGAATAGTAAACCAAACAGTGGAAGAGGAGTTTAAAAATCAGGTTCAAAGGCCTGGGATTTAGCTCAGCGGTCCCAGGCCTACCTCACAAGCATAAAGGCCCAAATCAGGTCTGTAGAAAAATAAAGGCAATTGAACAGGGCTCTGAGTGAAACTATAAAAATTGACATTGATGTGATTGTTGACTGTGCCAAGTTAAAAAGTTGGTTAAGAAAAACTTAACTAAATAATCTCTGTAATGACACATCCTTAGCTGTGGAGGACTCTTCCCTTTGGTGGCTCCTCATCTGCATGTTGTAATGGGGAAATGAGGAAGGACAGCTCTGCTTCTGTTCCTCTCAAGAACTCCAGTCTTCGCATTGGATATCATCTCCTGTCTTCCAACA
>PVIR01020703.1:0-30308 GCA_004026965.1 Petromus typicus | reverse complement strand
CTGGTAATTTAATTTCATGAATGTATATAAAAGTCAACCTTAACTTCTTTTTTAAAAAAGGATTAACTTTTTATTATAATGATAAAATATGTTCATTGAAGGAAATTTGGAAAATTATTTTAAAAGTTACATTTTTCAAAATTTATGAAAGGATAGTAACAGAAGCTTTAAATGGAAATGTGGTTCAAGGAAAAAAAAATGTTCCTCAGAAGTAAACAGCAGTGGTGTCAATTGGAAACTATGAGTAAGAACAGAGTAAAGTCTGTAAAGACAGAGGAATCCTATGAAAGAAATTTTTTCCTTTACTCAGATCTGAAATGTACATTTACAAAAGACCAATTGAGAGGGCATGGCTATCAGTCAGAGTTCTTAAAGTATTATCAGAAGGGCTCAAGATGAGATTAGATTCTAAATGTTACTCTGCTATCAAAAACATTTTTTAAAAACTAGAGGAAAGGTAAATTGTTGTTTATATTCAGTGATGTTAAACAGATGGCAATGAAACTATAACTGCTTACCTCTTCTGATAGGAACCTTTGTTGTTGTTTAGTTTGAAAGATAAAAATGACACTAAATGATAATAATAAGTGGTGGACTAATTTCAGAATAGTCATAAGGGAGCATAGAGCTGTCTCAGAAAAAAATATACTCTAGAGTACTTAGAACTGTATATGAGGGTGAGGTATTTGAGAATTCCTAGAAAATGAGACCTGTGATGGAAAAATGCAGATTAGTCTTTTGAGAACAAGAAAGTAGATTTCAAACCAAAGAACAGCTGTATCCATAAGTTGGACTCTAGAATAGATGATTAAAAATGAATTTTAAAAATTATAAATATGAGGTTGGTGCTGAGACTCAGTAGCAGGGTGCTTGCCTAGCGTATGGGAGGGCCTGAGTTTAATCTCAAGAAATACACATACACAGACGTACACATAAAGATTTTTGAGGAAAAGATAGTTGTAGAGTATCTTCACTTTCTTTTGAATAGGGTTGGAGAACTGCTAATAGCATGATATATAATCAAGTGAGCTAATAATGTAATGCTTAGCCATTTGTGACTTGAAATCTACCACATTTAGGGTATCATTGGGCATGATAGCAATACCTGTAACCCCAGAACTCAGGAGACCAAAGCAGAAGGATTGCCATGAGTTCCGGGCCAATCTGGACTACATAGTGAGTTTAAGGCTATCCTGTCCTACAAAGTGAGCCCCTTTCTCAATAAACCTCCCCCCAAAAGTACTGTACTTTAGGCTTAGTAATACTGTTATTTTTGAAAACTTTGAAAATTTAAAGTTAAAGTTGAAGATACAAAACCAAAGTTTTAATACTTTAAATAGTGCGTATTTTTATGCCTAACTAGACTTACATCAGACTGGACAAAAGAATCCTTATAAAAAGGACAAAGATGTCTTGAGGAAAGTTCTAGTGTTAGTGACGATGGAAATAATGCCATGGGCCAGATATTATTTTTAGAAATTACTTATTTCTTAAATTAAACTTTTAATTTTGGCAGAATCATACATTTATGTGTAATTTTAAGTAATACTTCTGAGAAATCCAGTGTGCCTCTAATCCAGTTTCCCCAATGGCAACATTAACTATAGTAAAATATTATAAGGATAGTAACATTATTGTATTCCACAGATCTTTTAGAGTTTCATCAGTTTTACATTTTTAATCATTTTAGTATATATTTAGTTCTAGGAACATATTTATTACATGTAGGTTCCTGGGTCCAGCACCACAGTCAAGCTGTATTCCTTTTTATAGCTGAGTAATATTTCAATCTTCAGCATTTTGACAAATTCATATATGACTTGAGACGGGTAATGATAAATCACTGAGTTGAAGTGTTATTTTCCAACTGAGACAGAAAATAGCTTTCAGACAGAAAGGATAGACTGCATTGATGAATATGTATTATTCATTGATATATAATTCTGTATGTATGATTCCAAAAATATAGTGTAATTGCAGCTGGATGTGATGTGGTTTAGTGGCAAGTAAAATGAAAAACTGCTGGAGAGTTTCAGTTGACAGCATATTTAATGTGAGTCACAGTATGATTTGGGACCTACTGACAGGAGCATAATGACTGAGGACTGTGATCAGCCCGCGGTATTGTGCTCCTGTCTGGGTACCTTATTTTAAGGGTGAACATTTGGAAACAGGCATATCCGCAAGCCAAAGCAAAATGATCTAATGGAAAAGTAACAGCTACTCAGCCATAGACAAAGGTTGCTGTAGAGAAATGGACTGTCTTGAGAGATAGTCAGTTGTTCAAGTTGAGGCTGGGTGAACGTGAGGCAGGGACATTATAAAGAATATTTTAGTATTACTTGTTGGGGATCCAGGGGTGAAGAAGGTACTTTATATGTAATCCCATTGTGGATCCACTATATTGAAATTTTTTTTTTTTTTTTTTTGAGACAGGGTCTTGCCTTGTAGTTCAGGCTGGTCCTGAGCTCAGCCTCAAACTCACATCACAGCAATCCTCCTGCCTCTGCCTCCCAAGTGCTGGGATTTCAGGCATGAGCCACCACACCTGGCACTCTGATGTGTAGTACTGATTGCTGGTGCGTATGAGTCTCCATGCCTGGCGTTTTTGTATGTGGATACCGGGGATCAAACCTGGGCCCTTGGGTTTACAAGGCAGGTGCCAGAACTACTGAGCTAAACCCCCAGGCTACATTGAGATTTTATAACTGTAGAACAGTTGAGTTTTAAAGTGCTAATAGTGGTTGTCTCTGGGGCATGGGAATATGTGTCACTTTGTTAAAAATAGTTATAAACAAATATACTTGTTTTGCAAATCAGCAAAAATTAATAATTTAATTTTAAAAATTTCAAAAGTAACTTAGTAAGTTAGAAACTCAGCTTTTTAAAACCCTTTGCAGTTTGTGAGACCCAGAAAATGACATCCCAGGGCTGGGGATTTAGCTCAGTGGCACTACAGGTGCCTGCCAACTGCAAAATCCTGAGTCCAATCTCCATTGCAGAAAAATACACCCCAAAGTGAAGGCTTCAGAAGCAGAGTTTCTCTTTGAACATCTGCCTTCCTGTCTCATCCCTCATTCTCTTTCAGTGTAGGCTGTAGAAACGAATTCCTCTTCTCCAAACCAGGTCATAGAAACCAGAACTCTTTTTCCTCAAAGCCACCCATAAACCCTAAAATATGACTGTAATTTTCTCCTGCCTTTCTGACTTGGATCTGGCCAAGACCTGCTTTCTCTGGGAGTAGGTCGCACGAACTCCATTTCACAAGGGGACTTTTCCCTATACCTGGAAGGAAGGAATGCTACACAGAGGGGCCAAGAAGCAGACAGCCTTGCCTGTTACAGAGGTCATAGCTTTGTTGGCCTTTCAGACATCTGGATCGCTTTCCGTGCTTCATCAAATGTAAGTGCAGAATGGATAGTTCAGCCTTGGTCTTTGGGTCTTTCTGTCACTTAATGTTATCATCAAATGAATTTGTTATTATTTTCTCCTGTTTTTTCTTTTGGTATGGAGGTGTTGACCATGGCCCTTTATGAATGCCAGGAAAGGAATCACTCCCTTTTCTGCCCTACACACGTATTGAGATGTGTATACACATGGAGGTTGATCATATGAATTTTATTTATTTTACTTTGCCTTTGGAAGACTAATTTGCTTAATATTTACCCTTAACCCTTGCTGTAGTTCTCTGGATTTTGGCAGTGAAAGTTGGCTGGGCTTTGGTAGATCATTCTGCTTGTTTAGATTTACCTTTAACTTCTAGGTTTGTATCATTAGATAACCAAATATTAAGGTCCTCACTACTTTCTGTGATTTCATTTCCTTCCCTAGATTGCTGCTACCTAGAATGCCCATATTGTCTGAAGGCTGATAGTTCTAAAAGGAAATGTGTGTGGAAAAAGATGTTGTATTCTCTTAGGAAAATACTTCCTTCTAACCCAGAGAGCATTTGTTGCCCTCAGATGGTTTTGCTATATTCTCCAAAGACCAAGGGTTGGCCCTTTGTGTTGTTTGGAAAAGCAAGACTGCGACGCACAGTTGCCTCCTGAGATGTTTAGTAGAAATGTTGCTAAGCTGCTTTAGTAAGCAGGTTTTAAACCCAAACTCTGAGCCACTTTCCTCCCTTCATTATTATCTTAGTAAATGTTAGGTTAGGTTTTCAGTTATCTAAATGTTGTAATTCTCTCACATACTCACAGAATTTTTTTGCCTATCTGTCTGTCTATCTGTCTATCATCTGCCTGTCTATTTATGTATCTAACATCTATCTATCCATCTTTTTATTGTTGTTTCAATCAGGATTTTAAAACTTAAATGGTGAGATGACAGTAGTTGATAGGAGTGAGCATTCCTAACACTATGTACCATGGTTGGGTAATTTGTTATATTTTTAAAATTAGCATATCTCCATGTTTATTAAATAGATACACTGATTAAAATTCACTGTATCTGCATATTATGGACAAATAGATTGCTGGAACTAATAAAGTCTATTATCCTAGAACAACATTCTCTTTTCCCAGACACTCATAAGAGCTTTTCAAATGAAGATACAGGGTTTATTATTTGAGGGGGGAACATTTTCTTGGATTATAAATTTATCATGTAAAAAAATTAATTGTAATGTATACATAAAATATAAAATTGTACATGTTAATGGAGTACTTACATGTTTTGAAATCTTTAGCATTTTGTCAACAGGTCGTTTTGACATGCTCCCTTTGCCTTTGCTGAACAGTGTAATTCTGATGATCTGCTTTGTTTTGTTTTTTGAGAAAGGGTCTCGCTTTGTGGTTCAGGCTGGCCCTGAGATCACTATGTAGCCTAGGTGAGTCTTGAACTCACAGCAGTTGTCCTGTCTCTGCCTCCTGAGTGCTGGGATTACAGGTGTGAGCCACCCCTCCTCTCACCATGGTATGTGATACTAATTGCTGGTAGATGGGAGTCACCATGCCTGGCATTGTTGTATGTGGTTACTGAGGATTGAACTAGGGACATTGTGCTACAAGGCAGGCGCCAGAACCACTGAGCTAAACCCCTGGCCCTGATGATCTTTTTTAAAGGCAGGCACTTAGTGGACAGTCTGACCTTGTTAGTTGATGTCAACATAAAGTTGTTAGATGTTTGATATATTGGTGCCAGGAGAAACTGTTATGTTAGCATTTGGCCAAAGAGTTTTTCAGGCAAACCTTGCCGTCAATGTTTATACTGTCTATAATTCACTGCAATGTCTTCCAAAACTTTTTGATCTTATTAGTAGACATGTAGGGCATACAACATGTGGCTTAAGCTCTAACTGACTGTGTCTTATTTTCTCTTAAGTTTTTTTTTTTTTTGTAAGGTTGGCACCATAGCAGTTGTTGGTGTTGTGGTAGTTGTATAGTCCAAACTATACCATTATCAGTTTGCCTTCTCAGATGTATTTGCTTCTATGTGTGTGTATATTTCTGTGTGTGTGGGAGGTTGGTGCTGAGGTTTGAACCTATGGCTTCACGCTGCTAAGTATACACCATACCACTGAGCTATAGCTCCAGCTGTTTTTCGAAAGAGCTTTTTTGGTGACCCAATTTGCCTAACATACAATTCATCCCTTCAAAATATGCTTGTAGAGTTACAAGCATGGACACCACCATTAATTTCATTCAGATCATCACATATGAAAGAGACTCCATTATCATTAATAGCTATCACCCATTTTCCCCTCTCCTCCCCCTCCCCCTGGCAATCACTTGTCTACTTCTGTTGGTATGTATGTGCCTATTCTGGACACATTAGAAAAATGTTCTTCCTGTTTAAATGTAATTATATATTCTTTGTCATTTCCTCTCTCTACCTTCTCTCTTAACCAACCAAGTTTCTGGTAACCCACCATTCAACTTTCTATTTCTGTGAGATCAATGTTTTCATATTTCACACAGTGAAACTAAGCAATATTTGTCTTTCTGTGCCTGGTTTATTTCACTTAGCATATTCTCTCAGGCTAGGGATTTAGCCCAGTGGTTCTGGTACCTGCCTTGCAAGGACAAGGTCAGAGTGCAATCTTTGGCACAAAACCAACCAACCAAACAAACAAACAAAAAACTCCACAAAAAAACAAAACAAAAAAATCTTCTCTGAGTTTATTTGTATTATCACAAATGATGGGATTCTGTCTTTTTCTGACTGAATAGTATTCCACTGTGAGTACATATTACTTTTGAGGGGAGGATGGTAGTAAAGGAGATTGAACCCAGGAAAATTGCACTGAGCTACATCCCGGTCCTTTTTAAAAATTTGTCTGTCCATCTGTGTGTCTATATTTATCTATCTATCTGTCTATCTATCTATCATCTATTTATCTACCTATGAGACAGTGTTTAATTGCTCAGCTGGATTTGAATTTATAATTTTCTGCCTCAGCCTCCCAGAATTCTGAGTTTCCATTGTGTGCCATCACACCTCGTTTCTGATATCCACATTTTCTGTATCTATTCAGCTGTTGGTAAAGACATAGGTCAGTCCCATATGTTGGATATTCTGTAGTTTTTCTTTTTAGTTTTTTGAGACAGGGTCTCACTTTGTAGTTCAGGCTGGCCCTGAACTCACTATGTAGCCCAGGCTGGCCTCAAACTCTGGGAAATCTTCCTGCCTCTGCCTTGTCTGAGTTCTGGGATTACAAGCATGAGCTGCCACACCCAGAATTGTGGTATGTAGTACTGGGGATCGAAGTCAGGACCTTGCGCTTGCCAGGCAGGCACCAGAAACACCGAGCTAAATCCTCAGCCCAACCAGCTGTTCTGGTTTTTTTTTTTTTTTTTTTTTTTTTTGTGTGTGTGTGTGTGTGAGAGAGAGAGAGAGAAGGTCTTGCTCTGTAATGAAGGGTAGGTAGCCTTGAACCCACTGTGTAGCCCAGGCTGGCCCTTGAACTTGTGACGACCAAACTTCCTCAGTCTCCCAAGTGCTGGGATTATAGACATGTGCTACCAAGCAGTTAGTATGTTGGCTATGCTGAGTAGTGCTTGCAGTATAAATGGAAGTGCAGATGTCTCTTTGACATACCAATTTCCTTTCCTCTGGCTATGACCAGATGTGCTAGCATCTTTGAAATAAGAAAATGAAGAAGGGTAATCACTAAAGTAACAGCAGAAGCTTTATGAGCACAATATAGAAACAAAAGTGATACTATAGATGAGCAAGAACCTCAATTCAACACATACTGTATTTTTAATTATTATTCTGTGCTTTCTCTGTTTAAGAGAAAGGTACCTGACTTCACACAGCCCATACAATAGTTATAAGGGATTTATAATTTTAAATTTACAGGGATTCAAGAAGTAGCCTTTGTCCATATGATTCTCTGTATGAATTCCTTAGAAGGAATTTTAGCATTTTTCCTCTTGTTTTTTTCAACTTTGACTTGAAGCTGAAGAGTGGACTTCCCTGGATATAGGCCTCAGGGCACCACGCTGTTTATCAAAACCCTAGCACCTCTGTTATTCTCCTGCTTTTCACTTGGCAGGTGAGCAAGGCTGAACTGTGCATTATACAGTTGCTGCTGTTCTAGTCTTTAGGATGTACAAGCTGCTAGACGTGCAGCTGGAGGAATTTTAAGAGGAGGAGAAATCCCAGACTACAGAGGGGAAACAGTTAACAACAGTCTGTTATAAATAACTATTGGGAAAGTTTTCTAACTATGTAAATGACAGAAAGCTTATAATTATAGTAGTCAAAGAAATTTATATGAGGAAAGTGGAAAGGAAGTTGAGAAAAGTTATATGAATAAGTGCCCTGAGAGCACTGAGAAAATTTTCCCATTCTTCCCTCTTTTGTTGTATTTCAAACAAATAAGAAATAGTTCCTGGAGCTGGGGTTGTTCTCAGAGGCACAGCTCTCATGAGCACGTGTGAGAGCCTGCGTTCAGTGCTCAGCACCATAACAGCAGCAGCAACAAAGCAGCCTCCCAGCATGAGGGGTAGTGGCACTGTGTGCAGGGTTATGTACCGTAACAGGGTGCACCCTGCCTGTTGGGTTTAGTTTGTAGACTATACAGATGTTAGGAGTCATTTTCTTATGGTTTTTGCTATTTGTCTTAGATGAAATGGGTCAGAAAAGCAAAGACCCTTTCTAGAAAGTTGATGGTAAGCTAAGAAATAAGGATCTTACATGTCTGAAGAAAAGAAATATATGCTGATTGCCATGACATTGACACACTGACATCTTATTTCAACAGTTAAGGGTTATAAATGACAAAGCATAAGGAAAATGTTAGGATAACATAGTTGCTTATCTGTGGAGATTATATATTTGGCACAGTGTATAACAGTCCTCTATATGCTTAAAATCCTCTGCTGCCTGTTGCCTGGAGAATAAAGCTTAAAGTCTGTGGGCTTTGGTCTTGAAAGCCTTTCATAGTGTGAATCCACTCTGACCTCTCAGTCTCCTTATTTTCTCTTCCTTTTTACAACCTACGCTTTTGCTTTGTTTGGCTTTCTAGGACCAGACATCTGATTCTCTGACTTTGTTCACATCTTTTTGTAAGGATGTCTTCCTACTCCTTTTCTATTGGTGAAATGCTAATCTTTAAGCTTCTGGCCCTTTATATTCTTAGTAGGGTATTCTTCTCATTTCAAGATTGACCAGTATACATTGCTGTGATGTTCATGTTCAAATTTCACATAGAACATTCCCTTTTATCACTTTAAAAATAACATGTGAGACTATGCCTACCCTAAGGTGAATTAAACTGTACAACTTCTTAAACTATACAACATCAAATAAAAACCCTATGCTGGGAATTGGAATCAAGTCAAAATGTAGAGATTTTTTTTCTTTGAATTTTAGCTTAAAAGTATTATAGAACAAAAAGACAACTATCAATATGGGAAATAATTTTTACCAGCTATTTCTCAGACAAAGGGCTACTATCTAGAATATATAAAGACCTTAAAATATCATCCCCCACAATTTAAAGACCCAATTCAAAAATGGGCATCTGAAATGAACAGACATTTTTCAGATGAAGAAGTAAAGGCGGCTGAGAAACATGAAGAAATGTTCAACATCACTGGTCATTCGAGAGATGCAAATTAAAACAACGTTGAGATTTCTTCTTGTTCCACAAAGAATAGCTGAGATCAAGAAATCAACCAACAACAAATAATGGCAGGGCTGTGGGGAGGAAGGAATCCTTCACTGTTGGTGGGAATGTAGACTGGTGCAGCCACTAGAGATCAGTGTGGAGGTTCCTTAAAAAACTAGAACTTAAGGGTAACCAAATACAGTATTGGGCGTGGAGACTTATGCCCAGTAGCAATCAGTACCACACACCACAGTGCCGGATGTGATGGCTCACACCTGTAATCCCAGCACTTGGGAGGCAGAGGCAGGAGGATTGCTGTGATGTGAGTTTGAGTCTGGGCTCAGGACCAGCCTGAACTACAAAGTGAGACTCTGTCTCAAAAAACCCCAAATAACTAGGACTTGAGGTCCCATTTGACACTGCTATTCCTCTGCTAGGTATATATGAAAGAATTAAAAGAATCATATTCACACTAACATATACACCCATGTTTATAGCAGCTGAGTTTGTGATAGCTAGAGCTTGGCTATACCTTGAGGACCTGCTCATAAGTAAAATAAATAGGACACAGATATGTGAATACCATATCTTTTCTCTAGTATGAAAAATTGAATGTGTAAATGAACATCAAAATATATGATAGGTAATGTGAAATAGGAAGAAAATGTGCTAACCGAAAAGAGAAAAGGCAGGTAGGGGAAAAGAAAGAAAAAATTTGATAGTTTAAAAAAAAAGGAAACAAAGCTTATGTATGTAAGGGGGAGGGGGTTGTAAGGAGGGCAGGGGAATGGGAAAAAATGAGAATAAAGATAATGTCATGTAGGGCCGGAGATTTAGCTCAGTGGTTCCAGCACCTGTCTAGCAAGCACAAGGTCCTAAATTCAATCCCGTGTAACCACATACAACAATGCCAGGAGTGATGACTCACGTGCATCAGCAATCAATACCACATACCACAATGCAAGGCATGGTAGCTTACACTCTAATCCCAGCACTTGGGAGGGAGAGGTAGGAGGATTGCTGAGTTCAGGGCTTGCCTGGGCTACATAGTGAGCTCAGGGCCAGCCTAAACTATAAAGCAAGACCCTGTCTAAGGAAAAAAAGAAAAAAAGATGTATCATGTACAGGTACAAATTCTCAATGTTGATTGTAATTATAATGTATGTATAAAATGTACCAATAAAGTAAAAAAAAAATATATATATATATATGTTAATATCTTCTCTGTGTTAATTTAGCAATTTAATAGTCTCCCTTGCAATAGTCCTTCAGGCTTCTGTGTGCAAAAATATTTTCCATTTTAGAGAATGCCAGTTTCTCACATGCCCACAGTCTGACTTTTTGCAGGAGTAGAGTTTTGGGGTCTGTGGTTAATCAGCTTCTTTCCAGGCCAGGTCTATGAAATTTGCTAGTAAAGAAAATTAAACTTTTTTCTTTCTCAATTTGGTCTGATCACTCTCTTACCCAGTTTTTGGAATAATAAAGTTTCCTTGTTTACTGTTTTGTTGCCACCAGAAAAAAGGTGCTCTTTCATGATCTTTTCCCTTTTGCTGTGAAGCTTCTTTTCCATTATCTCAAAATAAGAAGCTCCGTAATTTTTTGGTCTAACAATGAAAAGACTGAATATGCTATACAAAGTGATTTTTCCCACTCAAACATCTTACTTACTGAAGTTAGGATAACCTGAACAACAAACCTAAAAATTGTAGTTTTTAAAAAAGTCTGTATTTCTAACTTCTTCCTGTGTATTTTGCATGTTGTTTGTACCTTGGATTTGTGGCTTTCATTCCAGCAAGGTCATAAAAGCTAATGTAGTACAAAAATGAGTTCAAACTGCAAGGCACTGTGAGTCAGTCATTTGTTCCTTTGCCGGGGCAACCAGTGTGCTGCTGTTAGGTGTGGTTGTGTCTCTTAGTGAGCTCGCTGTCAGCACAGATTCCCTTCAACCCAGTTGTGACTGTGGGAAGATGAGAATGTGGTTCTGAGATGAAAGATTTCCAGATCTAGTAGGTGAGACCTCTTGGATGTGTAAAAAGGTACTAGCTGTATTTGACATGTAGGCTTTTCTAGCATGTATAAGTAGTTGTTAATAAAATATTAATGCATTCATTATTCATATATTTCATTGTACATACAATTTTATTCCTCTGTACAACAGTTAATGACTTTAATAACTGATCTCCTGAGAGAGCAGCATTTAGCTGTCTATGACTAAATACAAGTTTCAATTGGCAGAAGCTAATTATGTTAAAAACATGTCCCTATGACTTACAGAAGTCTATTGAAAAGGATAAACACATAGAACAAAATCTTCCTTTGATAGCCGAATGTACCATTTGCATGCCGGGTAGAATGAGAGGCATTTGTATGTGAAAAGTGCTCATGTTTCTTTTGGTCGTGTCACCACTGTTGACATTTCCTGTTTCCTTTCCAGATTGGCAATAGTTTGTGTATTATTTTTATCTAAAACCTCTATTTCATTACTCCTGCCTCACCCTCCCAGGATTATAGGCATATACCACTGTACCTGGCCATTGTAGATTTGCAGTTGTATCTTATTTATACTTAGTTGTCTTATCTTTTACCCAATAGAGGTTCTCAGTAATTTTATATACAATTCACCATTGTTTTTTTTTTTTTTTTTTTTTGAGACAGAGTCTTGCTTTGTAGTTCAGGCTGGCCCTCAGCTCAGCCTCAAACTCACATCACAGCAATCCTCCTGCCTCTGCCTCCCGAGTGCTGGGATGACAGGCATGAGCCACCACGCCTGGCACTGTGGTATGTGGTACTGGTTGCTGATGGGCGTGAGTCTCCACACCCAGTATTGTTATGTGGTTACCGAGGAATCGAACCCATGTCCTTGCACTTGCAAGACAGGCACTGGAACCACTGAGCTATATCCCTGGCCCAATTCATCCATTTTTTAAAGAACTCTAATTCTTTAAGAAAATAACACTCAGAAATGAATACAGTTTTTATAAACACAATTGTAGTTACAGGTGGTCAATACCTTCATTTATAAATTAATAGCTGTGTTCTTGTTTTCATTGAGTGTTTACCTGCTCCTTGGCTGGAGCGATTTTATGTCGTATCTAGTAGGACTGAGCAGAAGATAAATCAGATGGATGTCTCCAAACTTTCACATATATAGATATGCTCAGTAGTAAAGAGTCATTAATTTGTTTGCTTTGAGGTTGAGTTTTGCTGTATGGATTAGTACCTAGGCTGGTCTCCAGTTCCTGGGTATAAGCGATTCTTATGCCTCACCCTCCCAAATGACTAGTACTGCAGGCATGACCCTCTGTGCCCAGCTGAGAGTCATTAATTATAAAAGAATCTGTTGCCCACAGCAGAGCCAGGGCAGTAGATAAATGGTAGGGATTGATTTTACTCATTGCAGGAGACAGGAAGCTCCAGAGAGCCCAAGTTAAGAAAGCTCTGGCTCCTGAGGATGTAATAAGAAGGAACCTCGCTGTTTGTACAACTCCAAGGTGATTTTACTGGGTACAGAGGTATAAAACCACTAGGGGGTTTAGTAATGCCAGGCAAGGAAAAGGAAGAAACAAATATTGAAAATTTGGCTTTTTGGTCCACTGGGCATGTGTGAGTGTGTATGTGAGGGAGTTGGGGGCACTTAGTCATTCCATTGTTTGTTTGTTTGTTTGTTTTTGATTCATTACACTGTTTTGTTTTTGAGACAGGGTCTCTGTAGTTCAGGCTGGCCCTGAGCTCACTATGTAGTCCAGAAAGCCTGGAACTCACAGCAGTCCTCTTGCCTCTGCCTCCCGAGTGCTGGGGTTATAGGCAGAGCCACCACACCCGGCACTGTGATATGTGGTACTGACTGTTGGGCATGAGTCACCGCAACCAGTATTGTATGTGTTACTGGGATTGAACTAGGGACTTTTGCACTTGCAAGGCCGGAACCACTGAGCTAAATTCCCGAACCCTGTTCCACTGTTTTGATGGCATTGCAGCATAGGCATCTTTATGAGGAGGCAAGATAATCTTCATGATAATTAATTCTTTTGTTCAGCAAATATTCACTGAGTATCTACTGTATGTCAGGGCTGATTCTAATTATTGGGAGCTTTTTCCTGTAAATATTCATTTAAGGTACTCTATGTCATATTTCTGCTTCTAGAAGCTTGCAGGATAATAAACTTATTACATCAATTATTGTACTGTGGATTTAGAAATAAATAAAAAAAACTTTGACAAGTATAAATTCATTTTGCATTATCACCCAGAAAAGAGTAGATGCTCTCATTGGAAGAGTGGTTATGAAGAAGTCATGAAAGATTTATGTGTGAGTGGTGGAATTTGAGACCATCTGATTAGATTTGAAAATAACCTATTCTGTGAAGTACCTTTACTTCTACTTGAAATTCTCTTAGTGCCTGATGGCAGCTGATTCTGAGTGGCTTAGGAAAGTACTGTTCTGCAGTATAATTAAACTCTCCAGCTCTTTCTCAAAATCTAGCCATTTGTTTTTTGTAGGTTATCATTTTCATTTCTTCCTCTGTGTGTGTATATATTGGGAGTTCCATCTGTGGGATGTATATAAGTATAATGGGGTCTGTGTGTGTATAATGGGGTTATTTTTCATATGTATATATATTTTCCACTTTCCTTGTCAATATAGGAAGTATTTTCAGTATATGGTATATTTTTCATGTTATGGAGTAACTATATAGTTGATCTTTTGACTTTATTTTTCTTATCCTAGCTCCAAAGCAGACTTTTATTTAAAAAAAAATTTGGAGGTTAATTTTTTGGGAAATAGCAGTAATAGAATGTGACATACTTGATCAGTGTACTGATTTCATTTTGCCAGTTAACTCCTTCATGCAGAAAGGATTGGAAGAGAGGAGAAAAATGATAGAATTTTTTCTTGACTGGTTAGTTTTAGAACAGAACATAGAACACTAAGAATGGACAAACTTCATTTTGCCAACTAGCTCCTTAAATTCAGAAATTTGGTGAGGAGTAGAAAATGCTGGAATGTTTGACTCTCTGGTCACAGCTTTGACATGGAACAGAAAGCAAGTCTATTGGTTGTTTGAAGAGCCAGGCCCATTCTCCTTTCTTAAAACCATCTGATTCTGCCAGCTTTCCTTTGAGTCACCACAGAGACTTCTTCCTGCCAGGCCTGTTTTTGGGTTTGCTGGAAGGCGCTGGGGAGTGTTGAGACAGACCTCTGGGTCAGCAGTCAGTCAGCAGTCAGCACAGTGCTTTTGAGCTGCATCCATACATACTGTTGTGTGTATCACGGTTTTTCTCCTTTTTGTTGCTGCGTAAGATTCTGTAACATGAATGTAGCATAGTGTGTCTTTCATCACATTTAAGTTTTCAGTCACTGTTTCTTCAAATCGTTTCCCCGGTGCCATATATTTTCTCTTCTCTTTGATGGCACGTTATGTACCTATTGATATTGTTGAACAGGTTTGAGACTCTGACCTCCTGTGAGACAAAGCTATAAATCCCTCAGTCTTAGTTATTCAGCAAACAATTTTGAACATTTATGTTTCCGATTGGTAGTCACACAGCTGTTTTCACTTTTCTCTATAGCTCAAAGGTATTGCTGTGAGCATTCTTGCACAAGTCCCTTGGGTACATGTGTGAGACTTTTTTAAATGTTTTTTTTTTTTTTTCCCTATGTGTAGCATTGCTAGGATACAGGGTTTGCTTGCATATCTTTCTTTAGAAGTGTTACCCAATGTGGTCATACCAATTTACTTTTTCAATAGCAGTTATAAATTAAACTACTTCATGTTCTTGGTGTTGTCAAGACTTTTTATTTTTTATAGGGCATGGATATGAAATAGGATCTTACAGTCTAAAATGATTTTCCTGATTCTGAGTGAGGTTGAACATTATTTTATACTTACTAGCTATTCATATTTTTCCTGTGAGTTGTTCATTTATATCCTTAACTTGTTTTCTATTTAAAATCAAATTTTAGGGACAATTTAAAATATATTTATGCAACTAGGCTGTTTTAAATATTCGTGTTTGTATTATAAAATCCTTTTGATGGCCTGGTAGTTTATCTTTTTAGATCTTCAGGCTCCAGAATTATTCCTGATGACCTGCTTTTGAAAGTTTGCACAGTTTTGATTCATTCAATGGACTGAAGTGTTACTGGTGTAAATTCAAGTTGGTGACAAAATTTCAGCAGCTGAAACATTTAATTTTTAAAAAAACTAAACCAGCATGTACTTGATCTGTAGACCTAGTCTCTAGATGAGCAGCCAGTTTTAACTTGAGTGTTGTCTAAGTTACTTTCTTGTCACTGAGGCACAGCCAACACTCAGAACTCTAAGGAGGAAATGTTTCTTTTGGCTTACAGTTGTTAGAGGTCATTTGGCTGCAAGGCAGGGCGGCTTGGCAGCAGGGCATAACAGAGGAGAAATAGCTCACAGTGTGACAGGCAGGAAGCAGAGAGGGATCCAAGGAGGAGAGCAGGACTAGATCCTTCCAGGCCCCGCCCCCAGTGACCCACCTCATCCTGTCATTACATTTACCTATAAATCCACTGGTGAGTATCACGCTCCCCTGTGATCCAGTCACTCTGCCAAAGCCCCACCTATATAATGCACAAGGCTTTGGAGGGACATCTAGATATAACCATAATCACTATACCATACAAAGCTGCCATATATCATCTGTAAAATATTGTACCCGTGACAACATGGGCATCGTTGCATGGTGCACAAATATTTAACTTTGAAATTGTGATTCTTGTGCTTCTGGCTTTTTTCCAGTCCTTTTTTAAAGCTAGTTGAGGGTGTGGTTTCCTCTATGGCATACTTTTTTTCCCATGAGATAGGCTCTATCAAAGAAGAGATAGTGTACTTTAGTAATAACTGATATGTGTTAAATAAAGAAAATAACTTCTTGGTAACGTGATTAGTGCACTTTAGCAATAGCCATTCAGTGTTAACTGAGTAGCAGCCTGATTTATCTGCTTTATCATGATATAGGACGGTTTGTTTTTGGCAGATTATTTTGCCAGATTTCCAGTGTTTCCTGTCCATACGGAGCAGCTGGAGTCACATGAGTCTGGCCTTGATCTTAGTAGAGATCAGTTTTTATATAGTTTGTGAAGTTGCCAAGTGGAAACTAAAAATTTCGTGACGATAATTTCTCGCCCGTTTTTTTCCCCTCTCCCCAATGGGACAGCCTTTCGCTATTGCTCTTTTGTGCAGAGTAGTAAGGAAACCTGAGAGAAATTTGTTTAGTTTGAGGGTTTGCTCCAGTTCTAGTTTTAATTCCACATGTATAGATAGTTGCCTAGACCTTCCTCATTTATTAAGAGGAGGCAATTATCTCATACTCTGAATACCTCTGGGAGATGTGAGAATAGGTAGGAAGACTTGAGGCTCCACATTTACTGTTTTCAGAGGAGTAGCATTTGCTGCATAAAATGCTACTTAGTAAGCCAAGGGAAAACAGTAGGTATTGTCAGACAGATATTATTGATGAAGCTGATTATGCCAGCTGTCAGTACTTAAGCTCGCAGAAATTTCCCGTTGGTGGTTACCTTTTGATTGAGTCACTTGTGTGCATTACCTCTGTAACACCATAATAGTGTTATAACAAGATTTAAAGAATTAAAAGGTAATGCAATTTTTATGACCTTGGATTTGTAGAATCTTTTCATATTTTAAATTAAAAATAATTTTTTGAAGTAATGAGATATCAAACCTAGGGTAACTCTATCACCTAGATCTAGTTCCAGCCCTCTTAAAAATTTATTTATTTTTTTATTCTTAGATAGCATTTCATTAAAATACTCAGGCGGGACCTGAACTTATGGGCCTCTATAAGTGCTAGTAGGATCACAGGAATGTACCATCACGTTTGGCTTGGAATGTCTTTATTCCTGAAAATACTTTTAAACTTTCCTTTAAAATACATTAGGGTATCTAAAGCAGGGAACTTTTTACAAATTATTTGTATGATGTAATATTGGCAGAATAATTATTTCCATACATATATTACTTTATAATAAATCTTTTGTGCAGGATCTCAGAGGTTAAATGATATGCTGAGGACATATCACTACTCACTTACAGGTCCGAATTTCAATCCAGGGCCTCTTGGTGTCCATCCCATCAGGATGATATTTGAATTGACAGAACAATGTACAGAAAATGCATAATGTGCCTTCTGCCTAAGTGCTAGGAAAATACAGACATGGATGATTTTGGGACAACATTCTTCTCCTAGTGTTATATTGATACTTGTATAGCTTGCTTTCTGGTGCTGGAAATAAGTATGAATAGCAACAGAACAACAAAGAAATTGAGAGTGTATTTGGTGAAGACACGAAGGAAACACAAGATCTGACAGGAGTCTTAGCTGTTCGGGGTCTTGCTTGCTGCCTGGATCATAGTACCGTTCGTTTATAAAAACCGGAAATCCATTACACTCTCCATTTTGCAGGTCTACGGTAAATCTGTGTTTCTTATAACCAAGTTGTAGGTGTTTTGAGACTATAAGCTTGGGATTTATGGTGGTAGAAGTTTTAAATGTCCCACATGATGAGTATAATGAGTAGAACTAGCTCCAAAGGGAGTAGGATCAATTATCTGTTTGAGGGTCAAAATGAATAGGAAATTTTTGAAGACTATTCTTTCCTGGGCCACAGAAAATGTGTTTATATTACAATGTATAAATCTGGTGGTTTGTGCATGTCACGTGGATGTAAGGAATAGTAAACTGAGAGGCTCAAATTTAAGCATGAAAGTTCAGTTTTGAAATAACTTTCCTTTTCCTTGCCTCCCTTCCTCCTTTCTTCTCTCCCTCTCTCTTTTTCTTCTTCTCTTCTTGTTGGCCCAAACCAGATAGAAAATAGATTTTTCTTTTCTTAGACTAGATACCAGCTGGTCTTGGATCCCTTACACTTGTGTTGTTTACATGTTTCTCCACTGAGGTACATTTTCTCTCATAATTTAAAGTGATCCATAGGAGGACTGGGGGTGTGGTTCAGTGGTAGAGCACTTACTTACTTTGCATGTCCAAGGCTCTGTGTTCATCCTCAGCACTGCAAAAGCAAACAAACATTCAAAAGATTCACAGTCATGATTATTTCCCCTGAGATAAGATACACCCAAAACAAAAATTCATGGTGTGAAACAGCAGTCGCATCACGACATTTCATTGCTTTCATTAAATGCTAGTCACCAGGCACTTTTTGTATTTATGAATTATTATGTAGTATACTAGGTTTTATAAAAGTGCTTGCCCATTTTGAGTGAGTTTAATTCAATATCTCAAGGGATGTCTTTGGGGTGAGGCAGTGCAGGGTTTCAAATCCAGAACCTTATGAGTGCTAGCAAGGTAAGTGCTGTGCCCAGTTTGCATCCTTTGCCCTGAAATGGTTTGTGAAGTTGAAGGTATTTATTTTAGCAGTTAAATCTCAGAGGGATTATGATACTAATAGTAACAGTGTCTTGTATACTTATTCGGTGCCTAGTTCCACAGGAAACTTTTTTCATTTGTATGGAAACCACACAATGAGGCAAGTACTGTTTCCAACCCTGCTTTCCAGGTGAGGAAACTAAGAGTAGTTCAGTAACTTGCCTTAGATTAGAAAGCTAGCAGTAAGCAGTGGAGTGAACAGACAGAGTCCTCACTAGCTATGAGAGGCTCCTGTTTGAATCAGATGAGGTACCCGCTGGGGTGGACCATCGGCAGCCGGACTTCACCCTGCCTGGCTCAGCACCCTCGCCCCACTCCCAGGTGGATGTCTTGGTGAGCTCTATCTGGGCTAAATCGCAGCCACACTTTGCTTACTTGGAGTTTTTGTACTGTGCACAAACTAAACCACCCTGCCCTGTGGATTTGAGTCTAGGTCTCACCTCAGCTTATACTGTTTAATAGTCTACCACCAGTTAATGGTGAAAATAAGATTATAGCCTGTTTCCTGATCATAAACATTTCTGTCTTTTTTGTACTATGTATGTTGATTGAATTACAAATGACTTTGGAGTCCCACACCTAGTGCCTGGGTCTACTGACCTTTTTTATGGGTGATTCTGAGGCTTCTTAGGATTTAAAAGAGCAGAGGTACAGAGTTTATAATTCACATGCCTTATAACTTTTTGATTAAGTACTGCTTTAATACTTGTATTGGGTTCTTGGCTTTGCCTTCTTAGTTGCATGATTGTGATCAAGTTAAGACATTTAGTATAGAAGTTAAGAGAATCCACTCGAGATTCAAGACTACTTGCAGCCAAATTTTAGCTGTCATGGCTATGTAAACTTGTGCAATTACCGAATGTCTTTAAGCCTGTCGTGTAATGGTGAGGGGACAGACCATATTTCCTATCCCAGTGAGTCATGCATACTACGTGAATTAAATCTACAAAGCACGTAGACGAAGCAGTTCTACAAAGCAGTTCTCTGTAACTGCTCAGCCTTGTTGTTTTTATTAACTTACATCCTTATAAGTTTGTCCAAAACCTATAACTAAAGGCACATTAAACTGCTGAAACACAAATGGCCATCTAAATCTAAAGGTGATAGCTCTTGGGACATGCGTACGCATACACATGAACCTGAGGAGAATTTTTAGATTAACTCGCAGTACTTAGTTTAGGGAAAGTTACTCAGTTGAAACCAACCTCCTCCCCTCTGTGTGTGGAGGTTGAACCAATGGTCTCACTGGTGCCGCACAAGTGCTGTCTCACTGAACTGCATCTGTGGCCCTTGAAATGAAGTCTTGAAGAGGTTTCTAGAGCCATATGGAGTTCTTCATTCATTTGTTTCTAATGGTGTTCCTACTGTATGGTAATATCACGCTGTGTTGGATTGTTAGGATTTAAAAACTGCATTTTCAGCAGATTGCATTGTTATGGCCACTAACAATTATTTATACATAAAAAGTTTTTTCAGGTAGCTAGCCCATTTGGGGAGCCTCTTAGGAGAAACTGCATATACACTGAATGAATGTGGGTTTCTTGGCTCTTGGAGGCTGTGATAAAATTATCATTGCTTCTGTATCCTCTCAGTATACCACTGAGCTGTTTGTAAGAGCACTTTGCTCTCCTCCAAGAACAGCTCAGCCTGAGAGATTCCCCTGATCTTTCCTGGGTACAGCTAATGTAATAGGTAACTCCCTGCACCCATTTTGTACCCTAGCCTTCCCTGTCTGCTTTTTCTCCCCACTCAACTCATGTCTTTATTTGAGCATGTGTCTTAAGAAATCTATGTTTTGGGCCGGGGAGTTAGCTCAGTGGTTCTGGTGCCTGTCTTGCAAGCGCAAGGACCCGGGTTCGATCCCCGGTATCCACATACCATACTGGGCGTGGAGACTCACGCCCAGCAGCAACCAGTACCACATACCACAGTGCTGGGCGTGGTGGCTCACGCCTGTAATACCAGCACTTGGGAGGCAGAGGCAGGAGGATTGCTGTGATGTGAGTTGGAGGCTGAGCTCAGGGCCAGCCTGAACCACAAAGTGAGACCCTGTCTCAAAAAACCTAAAAAAAAAAAAAGGAATCTATGTTTTGATTTTAACCCATGGCCTCAAATTTTGTTTTTTTCTTGTAAAGAACCATATGACGGTGGCTAAATATATGAAAAAGTGAGTTAACATTTTAGGAAATAGGAAATGATACATTGTCAAGTAAGTGATTTTCATCAATCAGGGCCTCACCAAGAAAACAGAATCCATTTCAGGTATTTAAAACAAAGAATCTGCTACAAGAAAATGATAGCTTGGGTAGTGAAAGAGTTAATGGCTAAACAGAAGAAGGTGTGATAATTTGGAAGTCACCACACCATCACCTCTTCCAGCTGAAGAAACATAGGAAAGTATAACTATATTGTGCAGGAAGTATGAATACTCTTTGGGGAAAAATAATAAAAACATAATTCAGTTGGCTAAAGACAAATACACTGTGCTCATTTCCTTCTTTCCCTGTTCCCCCTACCCCAAAAGCTCTGTACAAAAATTGCTATTTTTGAATATAAGGTTTTTGCTTTCTCATGGAGGTGCCAGCCTGTGCATCAGTGCTAAAGAATAAAAGTAGTTTTTTTTTTTAAAGCCAAAAGAAAAAAAAATCCTGTAATTTTTTACATTTTTTTAATTGCTGAAGGGAGGAAAACAATTTATGTGAAGTCTATCACCAGAGAAAGCAAACTATAGCTGAAGCAGTTTGAGCCTGTCTTTTGAAATCATGAACAGGCAATGTTGAGTTATGTGAAGTAATTATTTACTTCACTTCGGATCAGGCTCATTGCTGAGTGTAGGTCAAGAAATAGGATAATGATTTTGCTGAATATGCTAGTTCTTTTGGCTTTCTCTGTAGCAGATGTCACAAAACCACAAGGCTAATTAAATTCTGTTCGTCAGGGCTCTATGTTTTCTTGGCCTCTGGGTGAGGCCCTGATTGATGAAAGCCACTTACTTGGGTACATGCATATTTTTTTAAATTTCCATTTTCCATAGTAGTACTTATATTTTCTGTTGAAAGCAGTTTTATTTTTGTCTTTGGAGACAGAGTCTCACTTTGTAATGCAGGTTGCCCTTAAACTCACTCTGTAGCCCAGGCTGGCCTCAAACTCACAGCCGTCCTGCCTCAGCCTCCCAGGTGCTGAGATAACAGGGGATATGCCACCATGCCTGGCCTTTAAAAACAATTTTAAGATAGACTTAAGAGATAAGTTAAAGAGAAGACAATGCTGCTGCACTTGGAAAAAGAAGTTTAAAAAGCTGTGTTTAATGGAACACACTTCAGAATTAAAAAGCTCAAATTCTATTTGCAGCTCTGTGTTCTTTGCATTAAAATAATAGTAATGTCTGTTCCTCAAATCTCCATGTAGAATGATAGTCAGTCCAGTCATCACAGACTTAGGTGAGGTCTAATCAAGATTTGCTTTCAGTAAGGAAAACAATCTTTTGCAAATGAGAGGTGACCAAGAGATGGAGGGCAGCGCAGGGGAAGGAAGGGGATGAAGAGACAGCCCATGAAGGAGCGCTTATGTCCTTTCCCAGGTCCGTACACTGAAGCCTTGACCCCCAACATGATGACTTGGAGATGAGGCCTCTGGGAGAGTGATAAAGGTTACATGAGATCCCAAGGGCTGCGTCCTCAGCTGATGTTTAAAGAGGAAGACGCACCAGAGCTCTTTCTGCTGTGCAACAAAGACGCAGCTACAAGGCTGCTGTCTGCCAGCAGGAAAAGCACCCTTACCACAAGTGCACCCTGCTGGACCCTCTTCTGAGACTTCTGTTTCCCATAACTGTGACAGAATTAATTTCTGTTGTTTGAGTCACTCACTCTGTGATATTTCATATTTCACAGCAGCCTGAGTGCCCTAAGATATTCTTGATATCCCATTAAGTTTATGTCCTTTTTCAGTGTGTCAGTGAGGTGTCTCACTATGTTGTCCAGGATGGTCTTGAGTTTCTGGACTGAACCAGTTCTTCTGCTTCAGCCTCCCTGGTAGCTGGGATACAAGCATATGCCACTGTACCTGGCCTGCTGCTTTGTGAAGTTTAGATCCTATAGAACTTTAAAAATGGCTCCCTGAAAAAAAGAATATTAATGAGGAGTTGTTTTAGATTCTTTCTCCCTCTTTCTTTCCTTCTTTCTTCCTTCCTTCCTTCCTTCCCTCCCTTCTTCTTCTTCTTCTTCTTCTTCTTCTTCTTCTTCTTCTTCTTCTTCTTCTTCTTCGTCTTCTTCTTTTCTCTCTCTCTCTCTCTTCCTCCCTCTCTCTCTGTCTCTGTCTCTCTCTCTCTCTCTCTGTCCCTCTCTCTCTCTCTCTCTCCTCTCCCCTCCCCCTTTCCAGGGTCTCGCTTTTTGTAGTTCAGGCTGGCCCAGAGTTCAGCCTTGAACTCACAGCAATCCTCTGCCTCCTGAGTGTTGGGATTATAGGTGTGAGCCACCATGCTTGGCACTGTGGTATGTGGTACTGATTGCTGCTGGGCATGAGTCTCCACACCCTACATTGTTGTATGTGGTTACCGGGGATCAAACTCAGGCCCTTGCACTTGCAAGGCAGGTGCCACAACCACAGAGCTAAGTCCCTGGCTCAATTTTATTTATTTATTGTTGCTGGAGATAAATCTTAGGGTCCCACACATGATAAACGTAGGGTGTATGACAGGCCTACATTACCAGCCCCAGATTTACTTTTTGAAAATGTTTTTATACTTTAGATTTCACAAAACCCCAGGATAATAAATATTTTTGTCCTGTTTTGTAGTCATTAACTAAGGCCTACTCACGGTCTTAGCATTAGTAGGTAATAGCTTCAGATTCTAACATAATTCTTTGGGAACTTTTTAATTACACCCTTTCTCCTTCTGTTTCTCTACAGATTGTATAAGGCTCAGTAGAACGTCAGGCAAAATACAAAGGTTAATGCTTCTGAGAGTGTTGCAGTTAGGAAAAAAATACTAGATTGCATCTACTCCAATTCTCTCATTTGTAGATGAAAAAACCAAGGACCAGTGAGTTAATGAATTCAGCTTAGATTACAGATCTAATTAGTAAAGTGTGAAGATTAATACCTAGTATGGTTTTCAGTCCATTTTAAAGCTTGTTTAAATAGAAATTATTAATAACAAGCGACAAGATGTTGAACAAGAGATTTGAGTTGTAAGAGTGAACAAAATTTCCCCTCTGTTCTCTGAAGATTGGCTGAAATGGACAGACAGTAGAGAGATTAACAAGAGAAAAGGTTTACAAATTAATTAGTATTCAGGGGAGCATCACAGGAAGGTAATTCCTCAATAACCCGATGTGGTTTAGAAAGTTGTATAGAATTTTCATAGAGTGGAAGGAGATGGGTAAATGGAGGCAATGTTGAGCGATCATAAGTGACTTTCAGGTGACCTGAATGACTGAAAGAACAGACTATAGGTGATGGATGGTTCTCTGTGGAAGCTTAAAGGATGGAAGAATGGGCAATACCTTGTGACACAATGGGTATAGATGTGACATTCCTGGTAAGAGAATCTCAGGGAGGGATTGAAGACATTTGTGCTCCATTATTGATTGTTCCAGTCTTCAGTGAGATATGAGGACTTCAGAGCAAAGCCTATTCCAATACCTGCTGATCTCCAAGTACTTGTTTTTTTAATTCAAATCTTTATTGGTACATTATATATACACATCATCATCGTGTTCAACATTGAGAAATTGTACCAGTATATGACACAACTTATTTTTTCCCATTCCCCTATCCACTCTACAACCCCCACCCCTATATACATAAGCTTTGTTTCCTTTTTTTTATTACCATCACATTATTTTCTCCTTATTATTTACTCCTACACTCTCTTTCCTTTTAAATATTTTCTACTTCACAATATCAACTATATACTAGAACTCATTTACATCTTCCTTTTTCTTATACTGGAGAAGAGATATGATATTTACACATCTGTGACCTGTTTATTTCACTTATGAGGGTATCCTGAAGGTACATCCATTTGAGTATGAATGACTCAATCTTATCATTTTTATGGCAGAGTAATATTCCATTCTATAAAGAACCACATCTTCTGTATCCAGTCTCCAGTTGTTGGACGTTTTGGTTGTTTCCAAGATTTAGCTATCACAAACTGAGCTACTCTAAACATGGGTGCACATATGTCGCTGTGTTATAAATCTTTTAATTCTTTTATGTATATAGCTAGCAGAGGAACAGCAGGGTTAAATGGACCTCTTCTCCTAGTTTTCTGAGAAATCTTCACACTGATCTCCACAGGGGTTGTACAAGTCTACACTCCCACCAACAGTGGAGAAGGGATCCTTTTTCTTTGCAACCTTGCCGACATTTATTGTTGGCTAATTCTGATATCAGCCATTCTTTGTGGAGTAGGATGAAATCTCAGTGTTGTCTTCATCTGCATCTCCTGAATGACCAGTAATGTTGAGCATTTCTTTATATACTTCTTAGCTGCTTTTACTTCTTCCTCTGAAAAATGTTTGTTCATTTCAGATGTCCATTTTTGAACTGGGTCTTTAAATTTGTGTGGGCTGATTTTTTTAAGCTCCTTATATATTCTAGATAGTAGCCTGAGGAACAGCTGGTAAAGATTCTTTCCCATATTGTTGGTTGCCTTTTCACTCTGTTGGTGGTTTCTTTTGCTGTGCAGAAGCTTTTTAATAGAATGAGATCCTATTTGTTGATTTCTTCTGCCAGTTCTTGTGCTATAGAGGTTTTATTTGTGAAGTCTTTCCCTAAGCCATTGGCTTCAAGAGTTTTACCTAACCTGTTTTGCAGCAGGTTTAGTGTTTCTGTTTTAATATTTAGGTCTCCAGTCCACTTTGATTTTAGCTTGGTACATGGTGAAAGAGATAGGTCTAGTTTTAGTCTTTGACAAGTTAAAGCCCAGTTTTCCCAGCACCATTTGTTAAAGAGGCTATCTTTCCACCATTGAGAGTTTTTGGCTCCTCTGTCAAAGATGAGGTGACTCAGTGTATCTGGAGTTGTTTCTGGATTTTCCAATCTACTTCAGTGATCTTCAGGTCTATTACTTTGCCAGTACCATGCAGTTTTTAATCACAGTGGTTTATAGTATAGTTTCAAGCTAGGGATCATAATACCCTTCACCATGTCCTTGTTGCTTAGAATTGCTTTTGCTATTGTAGGTCTATTGTGGTTCCAGATGAATTTTGGATTATTTTCTCTAGATCTGTGAAATATGCTGTTGGGATTTCAGTCGGAATTGTGTCGAGTCTATATAGTAGTTGTGGGAGTAAAGCCATTTGACGATATTGGTTCTTCCTACCCAGAGCATAATTAGCACACTAGGTGTTCTACCCCAGAATGATCTTCAATGGACTCCTTCAAATGGTATGTGGACCAATAATTAAAGCCATAGAATGAGGCTAAAGTTAGAATCTTTCTACTTTGTATCTCTCAAATAATAGAAGTAATAATTGATAAGAGAGACACATAGAACTGATACATGATTTAGAGGCCTGTGTTCATTTTGAAAAATAGATTCTAAGATTCAAAGAAAATGAAGTTATCTTCTGACCAGAGTGTCTTTTCTCCTTTGTCACATGATGGTACTTTTCAATCTTTTATGAGAACCACTATCATGGCTTCATCTGATACCCTGAGAGTTCTTTATTATCTGTAAAGACCACTTTTCCCCAAACTCCATTTTGGATTAGTAGAATAAGCTATATAAATGCTGATCTGAGAAGTCTATTTCTTTTTGCTCTTTAATTGACTCTTGCTTTGAATTCCCAACTTCATTACATTTGAGCTGTATAAATTAATCTTAGATAAGATACTTAATGCTCCAGAAAACCCCTCTCCCCTGTGGAGATGATATTTAGAATAACTCAGAGAGTTAGTAAAGATTAAGACGCTTATCAGGCATTTAATTGACACAGAGATAAGCACCTGTTATGTCCCCTAAAGATCTTAGCTGATATCATTGTAAATTAACACATTGACTGTGCCTCTCAAGAGGGGACAATATGTTACTTTTAGAAGGTGATGAAATGACACTTTGGTACCTCCTAAGTATTTCTAAATCCTCAATTCAAAGAATGAATTTTCAGTACTAATTTATTTGTTAGGTTACTCTGGAGACCTGAGTTAAAAGTGCTATGAATAAATAAAATAGGTCTTAATGAATATTGGAACTGAGAAAACTAAAACTTATATTCCTAACAACACTGTATATTGATGATTTAAAATATGTATATATGTGTGTGTATGTATGTATGTATGTATATATGTTTTCTTACCTTTTCTGGTCTCTAGAGGCCACGTGGATTCCTTGTCCCATGTGCCTTCCTCCATATTCTAACCTGGAAGTGATGGATCCAGTTTTTCTCAGACTTCTATCTTTTTGGCTGTCTGCAACTGGGAAATTTTCTGATTGTAGACAGTAAAATCAAATTGGAGCCACTCAGTCTTAGCTGAGGATTTTTAAAGTCCTCAACCTTAACTACATTCTACGTGTGTAAAGTCTGCTTTACCATTTACAATAACATATTCACAAGTTTTGAGGGTTTGGGCACAGAAGTATTTTAAGACCTTTATTTTGCCTACCACACCAGGACAATATGGATAATTCTGGTACCTACCTACCCTATAGGTTCAAAACCTCAGGAAGAGATCAGCTTATGTCCTGAAGTGAGTGGAGAGGAGTATGAAGGGGTGCCTCCATGGGGTGGAGCCTGTCAAGAGTGTGGGAAAGACATTTGCATTAAGGGGAATTATGATTACCTGTGGAGGTATGAAATAGAATGACTTTTTAAATTTTTTTTTTGAGGAATCATGCATTTGTTTAAAAATGTATGGAATATTAGAATGAGGAGAGAGAGGTGGAGAGAAAGGTCTGATTATAGTGGGACCCGGAATATTGTGTTACTGTTTCAGTCTGTCCCACACACAGTGGCATGATGATGAGATTTCACTTTAGATAGATTATTTGCCCCTGTCTGGTGGAGGAGTAGGCTGGAGGTAAAGAGACAGCAAAAAGGCTATTCTTCAGGCATCTTTGCATATAATTCATTTGATTAAGTTTTTGCTGTAAGTAATTGAGTCTTACCCTATGAAGTAGGAAAATACTGAAAGAAAGCCTAAGAGACTTATGAAGCTGACAAACCTCTCTTCACATCGCCTGTCTTGGACATACACAAGTAGAGGAAAAGGAAAGAACCTTACAGGAAGTTCTTGACTCTTAATTTTCTCAGACGGAGGGCATTTACCACCAGGAGCAACTAAGCAGAAACAGTTTGAAGTGTTAGATTTTCTATTTGGAAAAGCAAGCTTTCTGCAATTTGGTATTCACACCCATATTTACATAATGTTGACCAGAGGCACATTTCAGCTTTCTCTGCCCTTGGCTTTCAGTTCCACTCTGTGACTTAAGGAATCGGGGCAGTAGAGAAGCCTATTTCAGTTTACTTTCTTCTTTTCTTTCTTGTGCTTTGACTGTTGAGCCAGTTTCTGGCTTGCCAAATAGTCCATTATTCAATTTAATGGACAGTATAATCTTGGCTATGGAAGGAATTTGTTATTTGAAGACATTAAAAAAAAAATTCAGAGGAGATGGTTGCTGACTGGGAGTAGACTTTACATGTAAACATGGTATTTTTTCCCCCCTGTACAGTTATGCAGCATTTTAACCTATTGTATAATCAGGAACTTCAGGTATTGTGAAGGATAATTCTAGGTTGTTCTGGATTGCTTAAAAGTAGTGTAACATGTTGTAGTTCACTTTCCCAAATATTTTATTAGCCAGACTAAGAATTTTCACATGCCCTGCTTAAACTTTAAAACATTTAAATGGTGATCATAATTTTTTGTTAGGAAGACTACACTATCAAGAATAGTTATCATTTGAATTTGAAGATTTGCATTCCTTTAAGCAATTTAGTGTTGTAATTTTAATATCTCTAATTGACATATAGTCCACAGTCAGTTTAGAGTCACAGTGAAGTATAACTGCCATGAAATTCTCCCATCAAAGCCCTAACCAGGCCCGATCCTGCTTAGCTTCTTAGATGAGAACAGGCACATTCAGGGTAGTATGGCCGTAGAGCCGCCATGAAATTCTAACTAGACATGTATGATTTTTGTTTAACCATATGAAGAAAATGAAGTTTATTAGGAGGGTGGTTTGGATTTCTATAACACAGATTTTCTGTTCATAATTTGAAAGATTTACTAATGACCACAGCTTTGTAGAGTAGGAAAATATGACATAGTTTGACAATTTTTTTTTCACATTTTGAGAGTAGATTTGAGGACAATCCAAACAAGCGTTTTAAGGAAAGCATGTTTTCCCAGGAACCTCAGCTTTAAGAGTTCAGTTATTGATAGCATAGTGTAATTTATGACTAATTGTTTAGAAATGTGTGAATTAAAATAATTTTCATAAAAATGTTGGAAAATCTGCTTATGTGTTTCATTAGCTGGACTGAAGAGAATGAGAGATGGTGGAGAAGCATAATGAGCAATAGGGAAATGTTTATTAGTTTTTGTTTTGCTTTATGGCAGCTCTTCTTAGTCATTTCCTGAGGGACGTCTTCTATTTCAAAGATTATTATTTTAATAATTGGAAGGGCTTTCTATTGCAAATATTATTAAAGCTGATACTTCCACCAAGAATAAGGAATCTCTTTCTCATCATTAGGTTAAATAGGCTCTAGAACTTTCCAGAAAAAAAACAGTTCAGATTATTATTCTTCATTTCTTGAAGTTTATATACAATGGAATAAATTTAGGGGCAGGTTGGAAATTTGAAGTACTTTTTGTGGAACTCTTTTCCCCTTTCTTCTATATTCAGTAGGAAAAATGTGACAAGACCAAATTTTTTTTTTAATTTCAGGTAAATTAAATTCAGCAGCACGCATTGAATTTGCAGTACTAATTTATAGTGAAATCAAGGTTTGCCACGTTCTCTGTGGCTCAAATGTGTGCCTTCTTGTTGGCCTCTTATGTTCCTAAGTACAGAATATGCAAAACCTATGTTTATTCATTACATTTGGATCATTGAAGTCATAAATCAGTAATCTACATCATCTAGTTGCTTAGACTCCTAGAACCCTTGGAGTTCTAGGAATGTTTGAACACTCTTCAATTTTACCTTTAAATAATTTACAGCATAATTTTTCTTACATGTACTGTTTGGAGATTGAAAAATCTAATGACTATCAGTTCTAACATGGAATGTTCAGTATTATAGTCTTTTTCCTTAAACATTTATTTCTCTGTAAATTTGGTCCTTCATAGCTTTCTGGCTCTCTCTCTCTCTCTCTCTTTTTTTTTTTTTTGATACTTATTGATCAACCATGATTGAAAGCCAGGTTGCTTAACATTTTATAGTTCCTTAAATCAGTTTGTATGTATTCATAAATCTTTATTTCCTCTAATTTAAATAAAATTCATTAAACAGTATCCCAGGTGCTACTTGGTACGAAAGTGATAATCAGAAAAGATTGCCCTGCAGGGGATTCTGGCAGCACCTGGCCTTGATTTCATGTCTTTTGTTCCATTTAAAGCCAGCTTTGTGTAATGACCTACACCTGTTTCATGTTTGACGTATTCATGTAACTGCACTGCCATCAAATAGATGAGCCGTTTCTGTCACTCCAGAAGTTGTGTGTATCTGCAGTAAAAGCTGTCTTTGACCTGCTTTCTCTCATACAGATTACTTTTAGATTCTGTATATAAAACGTATTATTTATTTCAAGCAAGGATTATTTTAAATTATTATCTTTTAAATTGTTTTAATGAATTACTCTGGTTT